>JAATLQ010038179.1:38796-82019 GCA_013421005.1 Heliconius erato x Heliconius himera | reverse complement strand
TAAAAATTACTTTATAAAAAATTTGGGTTTTCATTTTTGCCATACCAAAACGTTTTTAGCAATAACTTTCTACTATTAAATAAAGAATACACTGACACATTAAATGAATATCGCCGTACAGTAAGTAACGATGGTAAAAGTATAGAAATAAATTACAAAACAATCTTACCAGACGTCGAGCCGATAGGCATAACTGGCGTGATTCCCTGCACACTTCTTCCTTGTCACTTCATTTTAATCA
The DNA here is from genome assembly GCA_013421005.1 of Heliconius erato x Heliconius himera. Taxonomy (NCBI): domain Eukaryota; kingdom Metazoa; phylum Arthropoda; class Insecta; order Lepidoptera; family Nymphalidae; genus Heliconius; species Heliconius erato x Heliconius himera. The sequence goes on along the minus strand of JAATLQ010038179.1, from coordinate 81,778 downwards.
AGTGTTTTTTATTAGTAAAGACATAACTGACATCAATAATGTAAGGTAAACGCCTTTTATACTAAACATACGTCAATTACGCCTTTTCAATAAAATATATTTAAAATATACAGATGAATAAAAGTAATATCTCACAATGTGCCCTTTTCCTGTACTAAAACTTGCAATAGGGTGCAGTTGTGCCCTTTGGGCTTATGATATCTCTTTTTATATCATTACTAAAAATAAACAAAAAATTAGGCAGATAAATCTTATTTTCCTGATGCCGAATATATATATAACTCAATTTCGTAGAAAATGTTAGTTGTGCCTTTTTTCCTTATGGCGGCAGAACTTGGCTAAGTAAGAATTTTATGGGGCTCTTTAACAAGATTTTTCAAAATATATATATAGTTAGAATATCATATAGCTTTATTATAAGGATTATAAACCAAAAATCAGCTTCACTCCGTTCTCAATTTTCCAGGCTCATAGCTCCGCTCCTTCGAATACTAAGAAGTTTCTACCCTATATGACGGGACAGAAAGGCACACTTTATCGGAAGATAGTACCTACTTTAAATTAATACACTCCCATGGGTAGGAATTGAACCCGTAACTATTCACATAGAAATTTAAAAAGTTCAATTTATTTTAACACTATTAGCCAAAGAAAACGTGGTGTTGGGCGTAAAAGTAATTTTAACAATGTATTTTTTCTATTATGTATCCCGCAACACAGCAAGGTTCCCACTGGGAACCTAATGTTAAAACTATGTTTCCGTCGAGTTCTTTAGGCATTTCGTGTTGAGCGGCGAAATTCAACGCCGCGCTTTGCCTCGACATCAGAGCGAAGAATTCAATTACCTCGAATAAGAATTGAACCCACTACCGGTCGCGTTTATAATCACATTTTGTTCCCCTACGCCACTATTGGCCTCAATATATTGAGAATGTAAATTAAAACACCATAAATATACACCAATTAAGTGACAAATCACTATTCTAAAAAGAACCACCACATTCCAAACAACGACGGCGATCCATAAATTTTGTATAAACGTTAAGAATTTTAGTACATACATTTGGAATAATTACCTAATTTGGTTCAGTTGTATTGGTTTAGTGACATGGGTGGTTTATTACGTCAAACAGTTTTATTTTTAAAATCATAAAGTGGTGGTTTTAAATAGATAGAACGTCTATAGGACGAGTCTACAATATTACAGTTTTAGTTCAGTTTTTTAATGTATAAATATATATTCTTTATTGCACTATAAATAAAATAAACAAATAAAATAAAGTTACAGAAATGAGGTGGATTTTTCTCTAATAGAGATTTCTTCCAGTCAACCTGCGCAAGTGGGTGAAAGAAACATATAGCGGGATGACAATATTCCAAAAGATTTTTTTTAACATAAATGTGATATATTAAAAAAAATATACCTATATATGGTATTCGTTTTTTATATATAAGTATTAGTGGTTTTGGATTCCACTCTCTCTTGGGGAATGATTTATTTCCATTTCCGCTCTATAGTTAGACTGGAAGACAATGCATGGCGTTGAATTCCATCGACCAACACGCAATGTCTCGAAAATTGGACTGAAATTGAGAAAAGAGCGTGTTTTTTACAGCGTGAAGTTAAAAACAACACGATACTTGACTCAAAGTGTCTGGATTGACGTAAAGTAAAGAATAGAGATTTTTAATTCTGCTCTTCGGTAGAAATATATATTTACTTCTGTATATAATTTTGTAAATTTAATTTCTTAATATTGTATTATATCTTGTATAAGTTATGTTATAATAAAAAAAATCAGCTTCACGCTGTATCCTGCACACTGCAGGGTAGGCAGAGGGAACCTAGTGTAAGACACTCCGTTCCCCACTTTCTGCCGAATTCTGGAGGTATTGCGTGTCAAGTGGTAAGTAATAAATTTAAGTAAATATTTCATCTCCTCGAGTGGGGTTCGAACCCACAACCAGTCGGTTTTACAGTCATACTTTGTGCCGCTGCGCCACAACTGGCCTCGTCCTATTTTTATCGCTGTGACCTATTTTTATAATATTTATTAATTATATAATATCATAACAAATACCAATTTTATATTGATATATAGATACTGTATACACTTATACAATAAGCATTGTATGAAAATCATAAGAAAAACAACAAGGAAAACTTTGATAAACTTATAATAATTCATTTTTACTATCACAACTAAAGTTAACTGAAGAAAGAACAGTTTCTGTCAGTCGTAAAACTATCAAAGTCACGTTGGATCCAGATACATCACTGAACACTTTATATGAAAGTTTGTAATGGGAACCATTACAAAGGCGATCTAACTCTAATGGGTAGTTTACACAGTACGTACGAGTTTTAAAGTACTCGAAAACTTTAACATTGGGAAGTATATTTTCAAAATATTTGAAAATTGGCAAAGTTTTGATTTAGTCATTTTAAATTCTACTTGTTTTTTGATAGCTTCACAATGTATACACTAACCAGCATAAATAGTAGGGTAGGTTAAGACATTCTATTGTCCATTTTTCGCCCATCTTTTGAGACATAGCGTGCTGAGTGGTGGCAATCAACGCCGTGCTTTGTCTTATTACACATAGTACAGTAAATAATAATTAATTAACCCGAATGGGAGTCAAATACGCTACTGTCACATTTACAGCTACACACTATACCACTGCGCCATAACGCTCTCAAATTTGAGTACGTTATGGCGCGGATGCGTAATATGTAGTTTTTTTTTGTGAGAGAATTTAAACAATTTTTATGGATCTTGTCAAAAAGTTCTTCGTTCTTAAATTACACTTTTTTATTTGTATTGACACAAAAGAGGCCTACGTAGACCTACGACTAACGTAATGTAAACGTAACTTAAATATTTAACAATGAGTCATTTTCAAATAGAGCCCGAAGTCGCGCATGTGCATAAGCGTGTGGCTATAACGCGATGGTTTTGGGTTCGATTCCCACTCGTAAGAGTAAATTATTATTTATTAATACCTTCATTTCTTGGCTCTACCAAGAGTGAGGAGTTGAGTTCCGCCACTTAACACACATTTGACGGAAAGTAGGGAAAGGAGTAAGAGGAAAAGGTAAGGAGAAAAAGGAGAGAGTGTCTTAACACTAAGTTCCCTCTGCCTACCTCGATATATGCAGAATCCAGTGTGAAGCTTTAAAAAAAAACATAAATAAAGTATTACGATGTTACCTACGTTCACAGTTACCTCGGTGACGTATACAGTAAGATCTTTGGTTCCTGTTGACTTATAAGTTTCTATACAATTATTACTTACTACTAGAATATAATATACTTAGCTTATCTGACGTTACCTTATATTTATAATTATTTATATTATTATATTATTTATATATGAATTATACTAACAATACATTTCTTTATATTATCTATCGATAAATACAATAATAAACTATAGCGTAGATCAATCAAAAAATCGCGTCACCAAAATCTGGCATCCATCAAAAATCCAATTGTCAAACAAAAATTGGACAGCCCGTAGCAAAAAGTAATAACCCCCAGAAATAAATATTTTTGCATATGAAACATATTTCATACAAAAATTGTATGTAAATTTTAAATACAAATGTGGGAACAAGGTATTTGCATATAGACAAAGTGATCGATCACTACATGTAAAGAGTTTTCTACGTCGATTAGACATGAGGGATTATTTTTTTTATTATATGTATTTGTTATATTACCTACGCTAATATGACGTGTGAAGACGATGACTAATTTGATTGAATTGAAAAGAAATAATTTATCATTTTTTATATCTATAGATATCGAGGCCAGTCGTGGCGCAGGGGCACAAAGTGTCACTGTAAAAGCGACTGGTTGTCGGTTCGACCCCACTCGAGGAAATGAAATATTTAATTAAATTTATATTTCCATTTCTTCGCTCTGGTGTCGAGGCAAAGCACGGCGTTGAGTTCTGCCACTCAATACGCAATGCCTCCAGAATTCGGCAGAAAGTGGGGAACGGAGTGTCTTAACACTAGATTCCCTCTGCCTACCCTGCTGTGTGCGGGATACAGCGTGAAGCTGATTCGATTCGTACTAGTAAGCTCAGTAGACGTTATCTTGCTGGGAAAAGAAATGTCACAAAAAATATGATATTTTAATAATTGTTTTTTTTTTAATTCGTGAAATTTTCGGATGGTTCACTGTTTTGATTTTCACTCGTTGTATGACTATGGCACTATGCCTAAATTTGTTCAGCTATATAATATTAAAAAAAAAACCTCAGTTATTGAGTAAATGGCAGACAACGCACAGACAAAATAACTGGGCTTCGGAATTTGAAATTTAGTATGTAGGTGGTTTAGGAGCACTAAGACAGGTGTTATGATAATTTCTACGGGAAAGGGAAAATGCAGGATATTCGATTTAACGTTTTAAAATTGCGGGCAACGACCTGTTTCTAATATAATAAAGCAGAAACACTATAAAGATAGGTAACAAACCCGCAAACGTCCTGCACGTTTGCGGGTTTGATTTCCACTCTGGGGAATATAATTATTTATAGTTCGTCGCGTCTAGTTATATAACAAATCTAAGCATACAATGTTTCGATAATTGACAGTATAGTGGGGAACAGAGTGTGTTAACGCAAAGTTTCCTATACCTACTCTGAAATTTATGGAACACAGCGGAAAAATAATATGGAAAAGCATTCAATGTTTCGATAATTAACAGTATAGTGGGGAACGGAGTGTCTTAACACAAAGTTTCCTATACCTACTCTGAAATTTACGGAATACAGCGGAAAATAATGCGGAAAAATAAAAAAATCCTGAAAAAAAGGACATAAAAATCCTATCAAAACGATACAACAAAGGATGGCATTACGAACTCCAAAACGTCCAATACATATCGAATTTACCAAAGCGCCATACAATTCCTATGGAAATAAAGAAACAAAACATAGAAACGGATTTTTGCAACAATATCTGAGCTATGAAAGGAGAACTGTTGCATAAGCTTTCATTTTTAGGGTATCGTCAGTAAAAAAAAAAAAGAATTAGGTATACTCGTATATGAAATCTTTGTGGCGTAGGAGCCCAAAAATGCGACTGTAATCGCGACACTAATAGGTTCGATTCCCACTTTAGGGAGTAAAATATTTGATATTTTCATTTCCTCGCTCTGGTAACCAGTCAAAGCGCGGCGTTGATTCCACCACTCAACGCACAATGTCTTATGAATTCGGCGAAAAGTGAGGAACTTAAGTGTCTTAATGGAAGGAGAGTATCTTAACAGTATGTTTTTAGGTTTCCTCAATCTACAATGATGTGTGGGATACAGCATGAATTCATTTTAGGGTTCCGTACCTTTTAAGGAAAAAAGTAACGCTTATAAGATCACTCTATTATCCGTCCGTTGGTCTGTCTGTATGTCAAGAGCCTTTATCTCAAGAATGCTTGGAGATATAGAGTTGAAATTCAAAAAAAATTAGATCTACATATCGTATATCGTACATCTGGTAAATTTTTATCTATTGATTGAAGGGTAGTGGAACTTAACAGCTTAAGCGGTACTGTATATCTATCTAGTGCCACGTTAGTGACAATTATAGAAAAAAATATACTTGGGATATCTTAAAAAATATATTTAATATGATTTATATTTTCTATGTATAGAATAACATATTTAATAAATATAATTCTCCGTTGCCAAATGATACATCTAAAGAATTAGTTTTGGGTAAATCGGTTTTTTTTTTAAATTCCCTACAGAAATGCTTAATATAAATGAGTTGTAACAGTGAATAAGAATGTTAGCGTAGCTTGAGAAGAGGCCAGAGCGTTTGTGCGGCTTCCAAGAGGTGTGTTTTCAAATACCTCTAAGTAAATATTTTATATATTTTCTAAATAAGTATTAATATAATGTGATACGATAATTTAATCAAATTCTATGCCTTATTCTATGCTCTTAACAGATATAAATAAAAATATCATAAATATATATATAGTTCATAATTTTGAAAAAGTTTTAAAAAGATACGGACCACTAAAAAAGTGTTTAGCTAAAAAATATTAAAATAATCAGCTTCACGCTGTATCCCGCACACAGCAGGGTAGGCAGAGGGAACCTAGTGTTAAGACTCTCCGTTCCCCACTTTCCGTCGAATTTTGAAGGCGTGTTGAGTGGCGGAACTCAACGCCGCTCTTAGCCTCGACACCTTATTAAAATAATAATTAAATAACATATGTATATAACTAACATATCATAAGATTAGAACTCCTAATCATCGCGCATGTTAAAATATAACAACTGATCCACACCGAAGTAACATCCATAAAAAAAACCCCTTCGTGACAATAAAAAGAGTGTATTCAAAATAATAAAGCCGCAAAACAACGTTTCATTTGGTTTTGTCGCGTCAACGTGACGGGTGTATGCAAAATTGGTATGAAATTGAAAAACAAATTTGTTACATATTGCTTCTTTGATTCGGGGTTGGTTAGATCGGTTGGGTGTGTTATTCTAAAACTGGTTAAATATTTATTTTAGGTTCCGCTGTATCCTTCACATAGCAAGGTAGGTAGAGGGAACCTGGGAACGTAATGTCAAGACATTATGTTCATATAATAATACTTTCTTTCCCTATTTTCTTTCTTTTTCAGAAAAAATTGTAAAACGACATTGGCCTCTGCAATTGAAGGGTTAGAAAAAAAATGGTTTAATCCTTATTTACAATGAACGATGTTTATATTCAAAAATAGTTTTATTACAGTAGTCATAATAAAACAAAACGTAGTGCTAACCTCTCTATAATAAGAATTCTATCTCTTTTTTGGTTTTTTTAACAAAAGAACAAAATATTCATGAAGATATAATAATTTCTGGCGTTTTATGAAAAACATACGGGGAAAATTGATAGGTAAAAAAGAGATGAATGGCAGAACTTAAAAGAGAAGGGAAGAGAAATGAAAAAAAATCACTTCCCCGAGTGTGAATCAAGCCTGCGGTGGCATCGAGATCAACTTACAAATATATGAAAACTAGAAATAATGTAAAAATATATAATAAAGAAAGTAAGATAATATATTACAATAATATACACGTTGAAGCCAGTCATGGAGCAAGGGCACAATGTGTGACTGTTAATCGACTGGTTGTGGGTTCGATCCCCACTCGAGGAGATGAAATATTTACTTAAATTTATATTTCCATTTCTTCGCTCTGGTGTCGAGGCAAAGCGTGGTGTTGAGTTCTGCCACTCTACACGCAATGCCTCCAGAATTCCGCAGAAAGTGGGGAACAGAGCTCTTCACACTAGGTTCCCTCTGCCTACCCTGCTGTGTGCGGGATACAGCGTAAAGCTTATTAAAAATATTAAAATAATATATAAGTAAAATGTTTCAGAATATCCCAGTTTCGAGTGTTTCATTGAAAGGGGTTGCACCATGCGTTGTGTTACTTCATTACAGAGCGGCGCGTTACAATGGCCATCATGTTCTTGTTTTACTGTTTACTTTGTTTCCTTATAGGATATTTGTGGTCATATTTTCGTATTATTTTACATAGTACATAGAATATATAGCAGTGGCGCAGGGGTACAGAGGTGTGATTTTAACACGTCGGTTGTGGGTTCTGTCCTACCTCGAGGGAATCAATTATTATTTGTTAATATTCTCATTTCTTCGCTCTGGCACCAAGGCCAATGCTTCGAAAAGTAGGGAACGGAGTGTCTTAACACTAGCGTGAAACCGATAAATAGAATACGAAACTGTTAAGGTTCCATTTCTATTTAAAGGATAGTTTTCTTTTTAAACTGCTGGGCAATTAAACAATGGTTGTTTTAATTTTTAGGTTTCTATAGTTAGCATGTGATAGATTCAGGACGGTTTTAGATTAAAAAAAAATATATAAAATGGTTAAAAGTTTCACGTAACATTGGCATATTAAGTCTAAATACGTTTAAAAGAGCAAAAAACTTACAGACTATTTTGGCCGCCTGATATAAAAAAAATGTGATATGATTCTTTCAATTTTTTCTCGTCAGCACAACGAATTTAGATGAAAGTGTAATAAATTTTAATTAATCTTAGTATCATTTTTTTTGTTTTTTATCATTTTTAAAATATTATTTCACGCTTAGAAAAGAAGACAATTTTTCCAGGACACATAAAAAATTTACAGTATTCTTTTTTCCTTGTTCTTGAACTTGAATAATTGAACCAACAACCGCCACCCTTATAATAATAATAATAATATGATGTTACATATGTCCGTTGTTATGAGTATGTTCATACGTCCCACAGCTATATCTAGGAAACCTAATACATGCCTAAACACTAAACCTAACCTAAAGTCTAATTCGACACGTCGACGTACATAAATTGCCGAAATCAATCATGACGCGTACATTCGCTTCTAATATCACTTAAACACGCTACTCCGCTTTAAATGGGAAACCTTAATGATATTCCTGTGTGAACAAAGATTATGGTAATATGTAAATATAATGTTAAGTTAGTTAGATTTTTGTCGGTTTTGAGATGGGTGACCGTTTCTTGGGTGAGGTGACTTTTCCTGCGGCAGTGGTTCCAGGTCAATACGATGATACTGTGCCTTCAAAAAGCGCGTAAATATATCTCAATCTTACCAGTTGAGTTTCGCTATTCATCAGGCAATGTCTCTAGAAGCGAAAAATGGAAAACGGACTGTGTTAACAGATTCCTCCAGAAGTCGGCGAATAATAGAGAACGGAATGTCTTAACACTACTTTTCCTCTACCTAACCTGCTGTATGCAAGATACAGCGTGAGATTAAAAAAAATACCACCTTAAAGACCAGCAAGGCACCTTTAGTTTCTGTCGCATTACACGGGGTCGTGAATGGCGGTCATCACTTAACATCAGGTGACTTTATGAATGAGCTGTACGCTTATTTTCCTTGTATATTCTATAAAAAAAGTCATTTTTTTTTGTTTCACGCTGTTTGTATCCCTATGTATCGGTGTAGGCAGAGGGTACCTAGCATTAAGATACTCTTCTGTTCCTCATCTTTCTATCAATCTTTGCAGATTCGATCGACTCAGCTGACTCCTACGAAGAGATCGCATCTCCACGGCATTCATCTTTCTTTCATTCTTCTTTTGTAATATCTACGTTTCGCTGCCGTTCAACAGCGTCGGTACGAACACTATATTATGTACGACCAAACGTGCAGCTGTGTTGTGTTAACCCTGTTACCGGCAATACGCCTTTCCACATCCATCTCTACTGAACATACTTCCCAAATACACCACTTCATTCACATATTCTAATTTCTTACAATTTACACTTATCTTTCATTGCGTCCTTTTTTAATTTCTTTCAAATATCATAACCTTTGTCTTATTAATTAAATAACTTTGCATATCTAAAATATTAATCTATGACGTGTAAGCCATCTCCCGATTGTACTAGAGAACGGTGGACATTCAATATCGATGCAAATGTCCAGTAGGGGCTTCCATATTGATCACTTATGTAATTATTGTTAATATTGTACATCTATTTTAGTTATTAAAGTGGAGAATGGAGAGAATTGTCACTCAGCATTCTTACTTACTTCTTTGTTAAATGGGTAAATTGACAATTTTTTGATAGATATATATTTTTTTCAATTTCATGCTGTGGAACACAGCTTATAGCATGGCAAAGGGCACCTAGTGTTAAGACACTCTGTTCCCCACTATCCACTCAATATACGTGTAGAGCGGCGATTTGTCTTGTTACTAGAGTAAAGAAATGAAAATAATGAATTCCCCAGAGTAAGGAATCAAACCCAAAACCGTCGCGCTTACAGACAGCACCTTAGCCGCTTTGCTATGGCCTCTTAACCTAATATAAATGTTCCCCTAAATATGATTAGAACCCGCAACAAAATCATTTAATCAAGCCACTAATAATCATTTTTTATAATAGATAATAATAAATTTAAAAAATCATAATAAATCATAAAACTATTAACCTAATCTCATACAACAAAATCTTCCCACAGCCGTGTTTAGTGAAATGCGTAAAAAAAAAATCACTATATTTTTGACGCGTGTTCTCTAATTGGAATTTTTTGATGAACTTCCATAGAAGAGGGGTAGTGTGGTTAATGTGGTATAAAGGTAAGTTATTGATAAAAATTTCGATCGTATTGTTATATTAATTGAATATTAGCAAGATAATCTTAATATTTTGTATAAAAAGGGTGAGAAGAGCTCAGGTTTGAGCGTGTAACTATAACTGATATAAAAAAGGTTTTAGGTTCAATTCCCACTCGGAAAATGAAATATTTAATATTTTAATTTCGCTCTGGTACTGAGGGAAAAAGCGTCGTTAGATTCCATCACTCAATGCACAATGCTAACAGAATTTAGTGAAAAGCGAGGAACGGAAGTATCTTAATGGGTGCGGAGTGTCTTTATCGATTGAGGCCAGTCGTGGCGCAAGGGCGCAAAGTGTGACAGCACTGTAAACGTGATTTCTTCTCTCTCGTATAGAAAAAGCAAAGTTGAGTTCAGCCACTCAACACACAATACCAACAAATGGAGTAAGGAGGGTCTTAACACTCTCCCACTGTTCCCTCTGCTTACCAAGCTGTACTGTGACCCTAAAAAAGAGTGGAAAAAAATTAAATAAATACGTACAGAAGACAAAAGAGGCCAGTGACACAAAGTGTGACTGTAAAACCGATGTGGTTGTGGATTCGATCCCCACTCGAGGAGATGAAATATTTATTTAAATTTATATTTCCATTTCTTCGCTCTAGTGGCGAGGCAAAGTGCGGCGTTGAGTTCTGCCATTCAACACGCAATGCCTCCAGAATTCGGCAGAAAGTGGAGAACGGAGTGTCTGAACACTAGGTTCCCTCTGCCTACCCTGCTGTGTGTGTCTAAACAAACCATGTTTTTTTACAACCAACTCAACAAACATCCTTGTCATACCCCTATCTATTACAAATCCAATTTGGACAAACAATATACATATATAATATAATGCGTACGGAAAAAATAATCACTCCACCCTCCTCCACCCTAATGACGATATTTAGGAAATTATTACGAACCGACCGCTTTTGCTTTTCACTAGAGCCACATGGCCTACACGTGTCGAAGAAAATAAAAGAAAACTAGGAATTTCTTATGAACTAGTATAATTTGATATATTCTTATATGGAATTGTCTATTTAAACCGAGATCAAGCGAAAATGGTCGAATTAAAGGTCATTATTTAAATCATTTGAATTTTAAATTAGCTATAATCGTCCTTATAGCTTCTGTATTAAGGGCCAAAATAATGTAGAAGGATTGTTTGTAGGAAAGCAAAGATTGGTTTGCCTTGAACAATATGACAATTCGATTTGACCTTCTTTTTAAAGTGATATAAGTTGTATTTTATGAAAAAATATATTCAAAATATTTTTTTAACATATTAATTAAATATTCTAATTAAGAAATTTTTATTTTTATTAAAATTGTGATTATTTCATACAAATTACTAAATTTGTGGACATTTTGGTTCAGCAAGATGTATACAATGCTTATAGATAAGAACTCTACTCGTACTTACGTGAATGCTTAAGTCGTTAATATTTTCACTTCTTATTAAAAAAGAAGTTGAACAAACAATGAAAAATTGGGTAAAAAGTAGAAAAAAGGAGAGCCTTGACACTACGTTCTTTCTACCCTGTTTATTCGCAACTCAACGTGAAACTAAAAAAATGCAGGAATTGATACTACTACTTACTATTCAATCCATAAAGACTCTTTTTAAAAAGCAAATAGAGCAGAAAGCTAAACCACTAATTTCACTTCATTCATTACATAAAATACAAAAAAAAAAACTACCTCAAAAAAAATTATAAAAGCAGTTACTCCATTTTACATTTAAGCAACGTCAAACAGTTGATTTCAAATGGTAATATCTCGTATTGTCGATGTAGTATTTGAAGGCGTTACTAGCTAAGCATGTTTCGTATAATATATCTAAGTATAAAGGGTGTCGATGACAATGGTCTTATCTGAACAAATAGTGGGGTAATCACTGAGCTGTCAAAATCTTTAATAGACTACAATTATGCGGACAAAATTTTGAGTTTGTAAAATAAAAGCTTATTTTGTTGTGTTAGTTTATATGGTAAATAAAAAAAAATACAGCAGGGTAGGCAGAGGGAACTTAAAAAAAAATAAATTCTGGCGGAACTCAACGCCGTTTGCCTCGTCACCAGAGCAAAGAAATAAAAATAATTAATTCAAGCTTAAGCACTTAGGAAACCTTTAAAATATATATACACTAGTTTATATGTTTTATATGGTAAATAAAAAATCACTGTATTCTGCACACAGCAGAGTAGGCAGAGGTAACTTAGAAAATTAATTAAATTCTGAAGGCATTGTATATTGAGTGGCGAAACTCAACGCCGTTGCCTCATCACCAGAGCAAAGAAATGAAAATAATAAATTCAAGCTTAAACACTTAGGAAACCTTTAAAATATATATACAATATATTTAAAATATATATAAAATATATATACAAATCTACACTAGTTTATATGTATATATATACATATACATGTAATAGAATCAAATATAATAAAATCATAATCACCGTGGCGACCAGACAGACGAGACGTGTCAAAGAATAAAAAAAAACAGAATGGGGACAGTGCCAAGTATAAAAAGACCTCTCAAAATGGTTCGACGGTCTCAAATCTATCTTTTCTTTCACATAAAATTGGAAGGTCTTTTTATACTGGCCTTGATTAATGATTCTGCCTCGAAATTTAATCTTTGACGCAAAAAGTATTGAATTGGACACAAAAAGGGGTGTGATAAATGGATGGTTCAGGTCATCTTGGAACATGTCCTTGATTCTTCATGTGGTAAAAATAAAACTTAGTATTATTTGTTACATTTTAAAGGTGTTAATCCACACTTAGGAAAGATTAATACTTATTTAGAAAACGTATAAAAATTTGAACGTAGGGGGACTCGAACCCGCGCCTCCTGGACCAGGATTTTTTATACATTTTCTAAATAAGTAAAACTTGGTAAGTGGAAATATTAGAAGTTTGTTGTTTTGATATATCTTTGTAAATTTTTTTTCTTTGTAAAATTTGATAATGATAGTGAAATTGATATAAATAATGTTTTCTATTAAACTAAAAAATATTATAGCCTATATGTTTATAAAATGAACAGTTCTAAAACTTTATATACTTAGATACTCTTTTTACTTACGTTAGACACTATCTCCCATTGTTTGTAGCTTCACTGGAACCTGGGAACCTAGTATTAAGACGGTCCGCCCCCTATTAAGACATTTCCTTTCTCACTTTCCGTCGAACTCTTGAGGTATTGCGTGTTGAGTGGCGGAACTCAACGCCACGCTTTGCCTCGTTGTCAAAGCAAAAAAAGTAATATTTCACTCGAAATCGAAACCACGACTGTTGCGTTTACAGTTACAAGCTTGTGCCACTGCACCGACGAGGACACCCTCATTTAGGTTTTTAACTTTCATATAAAACTAAATTAGATTTTCTGCCTGTAAACCTGTGACCTACGTCATAGTACATTACCCTCTACAAAATTGGCTTTTTGCCTATATAAGAATAGGATGTAGATAATAGATATATTGGAGACTATGTATAGTGATAAATGATGAAGTTGTCAATATCGTCTGGATTGAAATTTAACGCGCCCTCTGGAGCGGAAACCAGATTAAATTGTAAATTACAAGTAGAAATTCCGTTTAAATTTGAAAAAAAGTCTATTTGGACTATTTTTTTAAGGATTTTTCGCTGTTCCTATATATTCCGTTTCCTACTTTCCGCTGAATTCTTGAGACTTTGCATATAAAGAAGCAGTATCAAACAACACCGTACTAATAAAAAAATCGCAAAAGACGTTCCCAAAGGGTACCAAAAAACGATTAGCTCCCAAAACGTATGGGCGTGCGGTCATCCATCATAAGTTGTGTATTATATTGTAATTACAGTGAAACCAGCGTTCTGGGACACGTGGCTTTTGTTTGGTTTGGAACTAAATTATATACAGCCGATAGAGGAGGACAGAGGGCTTTAAAGTATTTATATCTACTTGATTTGTTTTTTATGAGGGTATTTGAACATTGAACAATACGATATATGATTGTGCTATGCCTATTCTTGGTTAAAGTAAATATAGTAGGTTTGTTTTTAGAAAAATACTTATTTAGAAAATGTATTAAAATTTGAACGTAGCGGGACTTGAACCCGCGTCTAAATAAGTATTTTTCTTTTCTAAATGTAGAATAATAGATACTTTAAATGTAAAAAAAATTGCTTTTGGAAATTTGGCATGGAAAAATGACACAAAAAAAACAAATATAATGAAAAGTAATAATGATATATGAAAGAACAAGACAAAAAAAGGAATTAAAGAAGTCATCAGCTTAAACGTCACATAGTTAACTAATAATGAGGAATCTGTTTATCAAACGAAATACCACTGTCCCACTACTCTATAAGAGGCCGTCGTGACGCAGTGTTACAAGCGTGCGACTGTTGTGGGTTCGATTGCCATTTGGGAAAATTTTATATTTTGATTTCCTCGCTCTGGTAACTAGGCAAATCGTGGCTTTGCGTTTTGTTGTTTTTTTGTCTGGCAAACTCTTGAGATGTTGATGTGTACGGAGTGTCTTAACACTAGGATCGTAGGTGCTCTCTAACTACTCTGTTAAATGCAGCGTGAACCTAAAAGAAATACTTAAATTTGCACAAAACATCTGACAGATTCTCAGATTTAATGGGAATCAAACCCACAACACGTCACGTTTACTGACGCCCGCCATTTACATATTTCATAATAAACCGATCCAGAGGCGGTCATAGCGCAACAGCTAACTCTTACCAGAGCAGAAGAAAATGAAAATAATTCATACTCCCGACTCGAAATCGAACCCACAACCTCCAAACTTAACTTCCCAAGTAATAAATGTATTTAGCAATTCTTAGTTCACTGAAACAGTACTCCAATATTCCTTAATACCCACAAAGGCGTACTAAATAGTTATAAGAAGCGTAAATCCGACAGATATTAATTTAATACCACACACCTAATCTAAAAATTTTGTAAACGTCATTTTGAACTCTATTTCTAAGGAAATAGAGGTTTTTATATAAATCTTGTGTGTACAGTGTGTACAGTGGCTTAGGGTCGCTTTGATCTCGGTCACAGCGGGGTGTTTGTGGGTACAGTGCAATGTTGGAGCGAATTTAATAATGCACAGTGTTTCTATTAAGTACCTATAGGTATAATAGATGTATTGATTTTTATTGGCTTCACGCATTATCCCGCATATCCCGGAATTTAGAGTTAACATACTACGTGATGAGTGGTGGAGCTCACAGCCGCGCTTTGTCTCATTAATAGAACGAGGAAATGAAAATAATCGAACCCACAATCATCGCATTTACAGCCAGACACTGTGCCACTATGTAAAATTACTAAATATTTTCAATTATTTGTCAAAGCTGAACATGTCTTAGTAATTAAACTAATAGCCCAAGATCCCAACACCCACAAACCTACGTCAGTTTAGCAAAGCTGAAATTTTGAAGATTAATAGTCTAATATGTAGTTAAGACTGTATGCGTACTTATAACTTTAAAGTGGGGTCTTGTAAGAGGTAGGTTATGGGGGTCTGGGATCACAGTCTATAACAAATCAATAAATATAAACTATCTGACCAAACATTTTATTGGACCAAAACACAAAAAAAAACGTACATTTTCATATAACAACACTATATATCAAATTTTTCATCACTCGGAACTCCAGATATGGATTGTATATCATCGAGCAGTGACGTCATCGATAAGAGAGTGGAGTCTGTGAAGTTTATAGAATCACCCGCATCTCCTCTTTCTAGTTGATTCCTTGATGTACCTAGAGTCTAAAATATGCCTATTATTAAAAATTTAATTAAATTAAATCAGCTTCACGCTGTATCCCGCACCCAGCAGGGTGTAAGTGTGTCAGGAGGAAGTGTTAAGACACTCCTTTCTCCACGTAACGTTCAATTTTGGAGCCGTTGCGTAATACTCATCGTCGGGAAGTGAAAAATAAAACATTCCACTAGATTGTGTAATTTTCTTCTTATTTATTTTTCTTCTTTTTCTATTGGGAATTGAACCCACAATTGTCACATGTTTTGGAAAATTGGGCAGAAAGTTCCTTTTGTCATACGCGGGATAAAAAGTGATGTAAAGAAAACTTACATCAATAATAGCCAAATGTAATACAGGCAGGTCGAGCTTCAGTGGCTTTATTTCCTGCGGCTCTTCATCCAGATAAGAATATTCATTTTCTGACTGCCAATTTATCTGTAGAATAGGTAAAATGAAATATATTTTTCATTACTTTTTAGGCCATTCGTGGCGCAGGGGCACAAACTGTGACTGTAAACGCAACTGGTTGTAGGTTCTATTCCCACTCGAGGAAATAAAATATTTATTTAAATTTATATTTTCGTTACTCTCTAGTGTTGAGGCAAAACGCGACGTTGAGTTCCGCCACTCAACACTCAATGTCACCAGAATTCGATTCAAGAAGTGGAGAACGGAGTGTCTTAACCCTATGCCTACCCTGCTTTGTGCGGGATACAGCGTGAAGCTGTTTCTGATTTTTTAACTCATTACTTAGAACACAAATATAAACTACAGTACCTAATAATAAAATAAATTATCCTACTCACTCCAAGTAACACTACGACTTTTAAATAATATTTTATATAACTTTTAAAGTTTTTCTATAGTTTTAAAACTGAAAAATGTATGTATATTAAACTTTTTACACGTCTCAACCGCCATTTCTCAAGAAACTCGTTGGTCTGTTGCAACGCCTCCCTGCTCTGCTGTAGAAGGTCATCTATTTTGTCTTTACCGCGAAACTTTTTGTATTTGTTCAGAAACTGAAATATTATAATGTTTATAATATTTTTTAATATTTTTTTATAACTTCACGCTGTATCCTGCACATCGTAGGATAGGCAGAGGAAACCTAGTGGTAAGACACTCCGTTCCCCACCTTCCACTGAATTCTGGAGGCATTGCTTTTCGAGTGGTAGAATGGTGATTAAATTTAAATGATTTATTAACAAATAATAATTCATGAGGCCAGTCGTGGCGCAGTAGCCCAAAGTGTAGCTGTATAATCGATTTGTTGTGGGTTCGATCCCTACTTGAAGAAATGAAATATTTACTTACATTTATATTTTCAATTCTTCGTTAATTTTTTATGTAATATTTTTAATACATCGCTGTGGCAGCAAGAGAAAAGCGTCGAGTTCCGCTACTCAACACGTAATGCTTCGAAAAACCCGGTGGAAAGTGGAGAAGGGAGTGCATTAACACTGGGCTCCCTTTACCTACTTTGTTATATGAGTGTTTCCATACAATTTGATACTGGCGAAGTGATAAGTGCTGAACTGGCACATTCAGAACGCCATCAGGTACAATACAAAAATTAACATTGCTTCTATACGAATTTGAAACTACATTTTTTATTAACTATCACATATTTAATGTAAATAAAACAGTTTCAGATATTTCCCCTTAAAGAACTTAAGAGTCAAATCACTCTGTTTTCCGATTTTTGATGCGGTTCCGAAAGTACACGTGTTCAATGGCAGAACTCAACGCCGCTTACTAACTCAAATATACACAATTAATTGTCACAACTAAGCATCAAAGCCACGACTATCTCATTTACCACTACCCCACGTTAATCTATTTAACTAATATAACACAAAAAACATAATACCGATATCGTCAATCCAAGAACAACAATCTCAACTATCAACAGAGGTAAGTTAACATCATTCCCTATTTCTTGCAAATTTTTCTCTTCTTTCAATGATTTTTGTATGAAACATACAATTTTCCATAATATCTTTTGGCAGGCATCCACAAATCCGTTGCCAAGGAGGTAGTCGATGAAAATTAGACTTAGAAATGATAAAGTATAAAAGAAAACGTTACAAGCCTCAGCTAGCATTTTGATGGTAAATTTAAATATCTAATATTAATAAATTAAGTAAAATTAATAATTTATACTTTAATTCATTTTGAAATCTAAAATTTGACAACATTGAGTGACGTTATGACTTATTCGAACTTAGTTTATGAAATATCGATATTAGTTATATCGATGTTTCATAATAAACATCGATGAGGTAAAAATTAAACGATTTTATAATTACATTTAAGACCATTTCCTTTTTTAATGGCTTTTATAAGAAAGGGATACGTAATATTTTTGTTTGATAATTAAATTTGTAGGTATTGATGATAAAGAATCAAATGTATTCTAGCTATTTCTATTAGTTGCTCTAAAGACAAGAACATACTGTAAACGCGACGGTTGTGGGTTCAATTCTCGCTCAGGGGAATAAAATATTTTCATTTCCTCGCTGTTGTAACGATGCAAAGCGCGGCGCTTAGTTGCGCCACTCAATATACAATGCCCCAAGAATTGGGTTTTTTTATTTAATTTTCATTATAATTGAGGCCATCGTGACTCAGAAGGATATCATCTGCCTGTAAACACGATAGTTGTGAGTTAGATATAATGATAAGAAAATAAAAAAAAATAAATTAGCTTCACGCTGTATCCCGCACACAGCAGGGTAGGCAGAGGGAACCTAGTGTTAAGACACTCCGTTCCCCACTTTCTGCCGAATTCTGGAGGCATTGCGTGTTGAGTGGCAGAACTCAACGCCGCTAATAATGATAAGGAAGGACGTATTTTCATGTATGACATAAAGATCATCCGAAAAGTTCTGTATTTTCACCCCAAACACACCTCTTTCTATCCTATAGGATATGAAATGAAGCGTAAGCGAAGCGAGAAATTTTGTAATTCTGAAATATCGAGGTCAGTCGTGGCGCAGTAACACAGAGTGTGACCGTAAAATCGACTGGTTGTGGGTTTGATCCCTACACGAGACAAAGCTCCGCGTTAAGTTCCGCCACTCAATACGCAGTGCCTCCAGAACTCGGCAGAAAGTGGAGAACGGTGTGTCTTAACACTAGGTTCCCTCTGTCTACCCTATTGTATGCGGTATACAGCGCGAAGCTGATACAGTGTGAAGCTGAAATAAAATATTTTAAAAACTTTGTTATTCTAAACTATAATTAAAACTGTAACTAAAAATTCGAATCGATTTTTACTTTACTTATCTTTAAGTATAAATAACTACCGTTGCTATGGTTACCTAATATATTGTAGATCCTGACAACGGTTGTCTTCTTTATTTTGATAAGGCGTCGTTTGTCTCTTATAAGTTTTTATCTACTTTTTACTAAGTTTTATTACAAAAATGGTAAGAAAATTACTTATAGAGTTTACAGTCATAAAATATGTAATATGTGTGTTTTGTTAAACGCTAAAATGTTCTTTTCAGGCGCCAAAAGGAGGAAAAGGTGTAGGTAAAAAGGCACCTGGTAAGTATCATATCGATTATATATAAAAAAACAGGCCCCCGTGGCGCAGTGCGATAGTTTCTAACTGTAAATGCGATGGTAATGGGTTTAACTCCCACTCGAAGGAATTAATTGTTTTCTTTTCATTTCTCTAAAAATAAAATAAAGTACAAGTTCCGCCAGTCAAAATACAATACCTCAAAATATCAAACACAGAGTGTCTTAGCAATAGGTTCCCTCTGCCTACCCTGCTATGAGTAAGGTACAATGTGAAGGGAACCAAAAAAGAAACGCAAATTTTAATTCTTACTTAGAAAAATATCTTTAGTTATCTATAACATCTATTCTTTTTGATATTTTGTCTTGGAAATCTACAATTACTATTTATTGTTGAAAAACTGTCATTAATAAACATTATATTGGTTGTACAGGAGTATATGAATATTTACTTAATAGTGCTAATTTTTTGTCAGCTATCGTCATAGATGGAGTAGACACCTCCGAGATGACTCGGGAAAAACTAGAACAATTCACACTGAGAGTAAAAGAAGAATTAGACAAAGAAAGAGAAGAGCGAAATTATTTTCAATTGGAAAGGGATAAAATCCGAACATTTTGGGAAATTACACGCCAACAACTAGAAGAAGCAAAAGCTGAGCTACGAAACAGAGAACGTGCTACAGAAGAAGCTCAAGAAGAAAATGAAGCACTTTTAGAAACGGAAAAACAAAAGATTAAGCATTTAAAATACGAACAGCAAGCTGCAGCAGCTGCTCTTAGAGCTGAAAATTTGGTAGCTTTAAAAGCTGCTAAAGAAGAACACACAGAGCAGGAGTTGGAGCTTTTAAATGACAAGAGAGCGCTGCGACAAGAAATGAGAGAAAAAGCTCTAGCAGCCCAAGATGAACTTAGAAGGGCTAAGCTTATCCATGCTGAAGAACTATCAAAAGTGAGAGAGGAATTTGAAGAACAGGCTCGACAGATAGAAGATAAAGCTGATAAGAAATTACATGAAACAAAAGTCGAATTGACTGTCAAGCATCGAACTGAAATCACTGAAGTGGAGGAGAGGAAAAATGAAATGTTATCGGAACTAATCGCACATCACGATAAAGCTTTTTTTGATCTGAAGAACTATTACAATGATATAACTTTGAACAACTTAGGTATGATTTTTTTTATAAATATTTTTGTAAAAGTTTCGGTGACTATGTTAACAAAATATGGACACCAAAAAACATTTAAGAATACTTTTACTTTTACACGGCGCGGCGTTCATTTCCAACACTCAGCACGCAATGCCTTCAGAATTCGGCGGAAAGTGGGGAACGGAGTGTCTTAACACTAGGTTCCCTCTGCCTACCCTGCTGTGTGCGGGATACAGCGTGAAGCTGATTTTAATTTACTTTTACACATATACATTTTCTTGCTTTGCTGGTAATTTGTATATGCTTTAAAACATTAATAACTGTCATCTCCTTTTATATTTGAAGAAGTTCAAATACATCATTATTGCATCAAAAGAACGACGTGTATTATATTTTTAGGTCTTATAAGCAGCTTAAAGCAGCAAATGGAGGATATGCAAAAGGTGAAAGAGAGGGCGGAGAAGATAGCAAGAGACGCAGTGGCTGAAGCGAAGAGCCTCCGGGGGCCTCTGGAAGCCGCTATAGCCGATAACAAGGAACTAAAACGACAAATGTCTAATTATGATCGTGATAAGGCAGCTTTAGCTGTAAGTTTAGTATTGTTAAAAAAATTACTAAAACTTATGTTGATTCTCTTATATTCTAGATTCGGGAACGGAAAAAGATAGCTTATGGCTAGGCGTTGAGTTTTTAATTTATATAATTTTTTCGGCTTGACACTGTGTTAAGATACTACGTTCCCATTAACCACTTTCCCACTTTCTTCTGAATTTTGAAGGTATCGCGTATTGAGTGGCGGAGTTCAACGCCGTGCTTTTGCTTTGTTACCAGAGCTAGCAAACGAAAACATCAAGTATTCTATTTCCTCGAGTGGGAATCTAGCCCACAACCTGTCGCGGTTATAGCCGCACGCTTGCGCCTCTGCGCCACTACTGTTCTCAAATTGACTTTAATTTAGTTCTTTAATGTTTCATCTTTTCTATCTTATTTTTATACGTTACAGAAATAAACAGATGATAGTTCTAGACAGGTTGAAACCTTTTAAGTATGCATAAAAGATCTAATAAAACAATAATAATCAGCTTCACGCTGTATCCCGCACACAGCAGGCTGGAGCATTGCGTGTTAAGTGCCAGAACTCAACGCCGCGCAAAAATAGAAATATAAATTTAAGTAAATATTTCATCTCCTCGAGTGGGGATCGAACGCACAACCAGTCGGTTTTGCAGTCACACTTGGTGCCGCTGCGCCACGACTGGCCTCATCTAATAAAGATAATATTATTCATTTTCAGTCTAAAACCAAGCAACTAGCGACCTTAGAGGAACAATTTGGTGTTCTGAAGTGGGAGTATGAAGTCCTACAAATTAGATTTGACCGTGTCGAAGCGGAGCGAGATGAATTAAAATTGAGGTAAATATTTTAAATAAATCTTTATTACTTACATATTGATTTGTATATTGTCTAGGGTCTAGACTCTAGAGATAAAAATCAGCTGTATCCCGCACGCAGCAGGGTAGGCAGAGGGAACTTAGTGTTAAGACACTCCTTTCCCCACTTTCAGCCGAATTTTTCCGAGTGGTGGAACTTATTAATAAAAATTATAATTCATTGAAATAAAGATTGAATCAACAATCGTCGTGTTACAGCTACACCCTTGTGCCCCTGCGCCATGACGGTCACATTCTACATATTATATTTATAGCATTACCTTGCTTGAGCCTAAGCCGCTGACAGCATCATAAATGTATTTATTATCGAATTTAGGCAAAGCGCGGCGTTGATTACCGCCTTACAATACCTCACATTATGTGTATCAAGAATATACGAAGAAAATAGTGCAGAAAATGACGAACGGAGTGTCTTAACACTAGTTCCCTCTAGTCTAGCCTAGTGCATAACACTACTAAAACGTGAAGCTGTAATGTTTTTAATATAATTTGTCATACATTATTTAAATTAATCCATAGTTTTTATTAGATACGTTGATAAGAATTGTATCTAATTGTATCTTTTTATTATATTAAAGAGTATGCTTATTTATATAGATTTTCGAGGGCAGTCATGGAAGTACAACAAAAAGCATCTTTGAAAACTGCACTTTTAGAAGCGAAGTTGAAGAAGATGGAAGGACGAGATATGGGTCCTAGAGAAATGCACGTAAGTTAATATAATATTATTATCGTTATATCAATAATTAATATATTTATTTTGATAATTCTTCGTATATGCGTGTAAAATGTTATTCATTTTTCATTTTATTAATTATCAATGCAAAGCGCGGCGTTGAGTTCTGCCTATCAACACGCAGTGCCTCGAGAACTCGCCGGAAAGTGTCATAATAAGACAGAGTGTCTTAGCACTAAATTTCCAAATTGACAATATTGAAATTTACAGGATCTTCTAAAATTAAAAGACACTCAAGTGGAAGACTTGAGATACGAAGCGGCGAGACTGAGGAAAGCCCACGATGATCTTTTAGCCACTTACGAGGCGAAATTAGCGAAACTAGGTGTGCCACCCGAGGAACTAGGGTTTAAGTAAGTTTTACGATATTTGTACCAATTATCGTTGGATATAAAACGTTGGGAAGTATTTTAACTGTAGGTTGCCAGGTTCCCTCCTGCCTATTCTGAAATTCTGTGGGGATTACAGCGTGAAGCTAAAAAGGGAGTCTGTATGAAATGTGATAAAGTGCTCGAGGAAACTCAAGCCGCAGGTACAGTGGTCAGTTGGTAGTGGAGGAAGTGAGTACGTTTACATCGATCTTAATTTTACATAGGTATTAAGTAATAGGTTATTAAACTTATTTATCGAGAAGAATAGGTATTCGGAAAAATAATATTTTTTTAGTTTGAATCAATTAAAAAAATATATCTTCATGCTGTATCCCGCAAACAGTAGGGTAGGCAGATGTAACTTAGTGTTAAGACACTCCGTTGCCCATTTTCCGCCAAATTCTGAAGGCATTGCGTGTTGAATGAAGGAACTGAACGCCACGCTTTGCCTTGACAGCAGAGCGAAGAGACGGAAATAAAAATTTAAATAAATATTTAATATCCTCGAGTGGGGATCGAACCCATAACCAGTCACTTTTACAGTTACACTTGGTGCCCCTGCGCCACGACTGGCCTGAGAATCAATTGTTCCTGACATTAACTCGTTAAACCTGACAAACTTTTCTCTTCTTTTATATTATACATATATAGATAGATAGATTTTATAATGATTACTAAACAACTCATTTTATATTTAGGGAATATTTTGAAATATACTGAATATATTTTATACAAAAATATTTTTGCTATGTCATCTACATTTTTATGTTGTAACTAAATAGATTAATTTCAATAAAGCGCCATCTAGTATGGAAGTTTAATACTAAATCACTTTAATAATAGTAAAGATAAAGTTGTTGTACAGTGACATCTATTGTCAAAGAAACTAACTGTAATAACATATACAAAAATAATTTCATATAATATTTTTTTATATAATGTAAATAACATTACTCTAATAAATTTAACAACACACACTCTAATAAATTAAAATTCACATATATTCTTATTATATGCTAAATTCTTTTCGAAAATCACCACAAGATGGCGCTTACAAAATTGGGTTACGATAGTATAAGTTTTTAATTTTTATGTAAGATTTTACTTTTTTAGCATATAATATTTTTCTGTTATCTGCACGCTGTAACACATACAGCAAAGTAGGAAGGGGGACCCTTTCCCCACTTGCCGCCTAATTTTCGAGACCATTGCATTGAGTCGCGTAAATAAACGCCGCGCTTGCCATGTTTTGGTAACATGCAAGCAAGGCAAGCGCGGCGGAAGGGAAGGGAATTGAACTAACTACTGTCGCGATGACAGTCAGACTATGCCGCTGCGCCACAACAGCCTCAATCATAATTTGGCTAACATTTGGCTAGAAAATATTTACATGCTGGGAAATTGTAAAAACTGGAAGTTAAAAAGGTAAAAATTAAAAACTGAAGGAGGAACAAAGTATTTTATTCTTTAAATATATATACCTGAATTTTGTAACATACATTGAAAGCCATTTCTTACAAATTCACTTTATTCTAATAATGATTAATTAATAAATAAATAAATTATAATGAAATCTCTTAATTTTTTCTTCCAGACCATTAAAAGCAGTTGCTGTAGCTGGCCTATCACCTGTCATCGGACAAGGCCCAGCTGGTCTTGTCACTAAGGAACCTGTATAATACATAAAATAAAACATAGAAACGTATCACTCTATTTTATCAAAATGAAAAATAACTAACCAATTATTTTCTGTATAAAATTTACTTACTAATAATATTTCAATATTTGTATTCATATTTTTGTATGAAGTTGATGAATCTGAATTTGAATCGTGTTATATAAATATTTTAATTAATTAAAACGATAGTTATCAATTTTTTTTTATAGTTATTAACATATTTTGTAGTGTTTTATATAACAGACGAGTCAGAAAGGTGAAACTGTGACAAGACGGTTGTGGGTTCGATCCCCATTTAGGGCAAGGAATTATTATTTATTAATATTTTATTTTCTTCGCTCTGGCACAAAGGGAAAAACGAGGCGTTGAGTTCCGCCACTCGTGCCTCGAAAACTTCGGCGGAATGTAGGGAACGGAATGTCTCAACAGTCTTAACATTTGGTTCCCTCTGCCTACGCTGCTTTGTGCGGGATACAGCGCAAAACTGATTAATTTATTTATTTTTATATAATAGACTATAAACTATTAGAGAGAAAATTAATAATTTACTTCCCTGCCATAATAATTTATTTATCGAGTGTGGAATACCACTTTAAAAATTTAAAAGAGAGAAAATTCTTACACAACTGTATTGAATGTATGTTATATAAAAATTTAAAAATTAGGCGACACATGGAGAACAGTGAGTAGCAGAAATTTTGGCGTTTTTCATATTACGAGGTCAGTAGTGGCGCAGGGGCACCAAATAAGACTAATTTACAGTATTACTTATTAAGAAGTGTTTTTCTTTCCTAAGTGTGGAATAAAACTTTAAAAATGTTTTAAAATATGTAAATGCAGCTATTAGTGAGTTCGATCCCCACTCGACGAAATGAAATATTTATTTAAATTTATATGTTCATTTCTTTGCTCTAATGTAGAGGCAAAGCGCGGCGTTGAGTTCCGCCACTCAACATACAATGCCTCCAGAATTCGGCGGAAAATGGGAGACGGAGTGTCTTAACACTATTTTCCATCTGCTGCGTGCGTTGTGAAGTTGATTTTGATTTTTTTTTGTGTAAATACTTTAAATTCTGCTTTTCTCTGCCTACCTGTCTCCTTAGCGGGAAAAAGCGTGAAGCGGTAAAAAAATAATGACACGTAAAGAAATAAAACGCCACATCGAAGCCAATAAATGTTTTTATTTACTACTAACCTCCATTTATATTTTTATATACAAAACGGTCATAAGGCAACAGTTCAAAATGAATGGATGCTATACGATGAAGATAAAATCGCGTAGCTTTCTTTATGCCACACTCAATTTGAAAATTTTACATACATAATAACAATAAGTGCCTCAACCGGGAATCGACATGACGACCATTGTAATGGGATATTGTGCACAAATCAAAACTTTTAGTTTCAACAACGAATCATCAATTTATATATTTATTTTAGAAACAAATAAATTTATTTTATGTATTTATATGCTATTTAGAATATTAATAACTTGATAGTAAAAATAACAATTTATAATTAAATATAGTAAAACTAGATATTCACATAAAATAAAGTTTATTATAATATTTTTGCATTATAATGATAAGATTTGTGCTATGCAGATAGTCTATTAAACAATTTAAAATCTTAAACATAAATTAATAATAAACAACATTTTTAAATAAATAAGCTAACTATCAATTTTAAGAAAAAAAATATATTTTCTAGTATCTAAATGAGAATTTAGCTGTAATTGAGTGCACGGCAGCGCAATTGCCAAGTCTGCAATCTACGATAAGCTTCATAAAAGCTATTCAAATGTTAAAAACGACCAGAAAGTAAAAATAAATGAACATTTTTATTTAACATGGACATCTCATTTTTAAGTTAAACACACCAGTAGTGCAATATTACATCAAAAATCAACAAAAAAGCTCCTAAAATATTATTTATTCCTCACAAATAATATTTTTATCTTTCATTATATTCGATACATACCAAGTTTTATTCAAACAATCATTTTGTGCCCTCTACCTTATATTTACAAAATTATGCTCTTTATTTAGCCTGGCACAAAGCCTATTACATTATTATAGAGTTAAAAACATTCTCAAAAGTGGACTATGTCCTTTTTTAATATAAAAAAACAAAGAAAATATTTTTAATAAAAAAAAATCAAATTCTATTCGTGCATTTATGTTTAAAATATAATGAAACTACATACAACATTTTAATAGAAGCAGAATTTTACATGGTGTTACACTATACTTAAATTAGTGTAACTTTACATAGATTAAATGGAGTTTCAATACGAATTCATAAACAATTTACTTTTTTAAGTCTTAGTCATTTATAAATAAATAGTTTCTCGTTTCCACTTAGTAATATAAATAAAATTTAAATAATCTTAGAATTGTAAAATCTTGACTATTATATAAATAAAATAATATTTTGTGCCTTTTACAAAGAAATATAGTCTTAAGCTTATTTTGATACGTAAAGCAGAGATTACAGGAGAGTGAATTTTTTTTTATTATTTCAAGGATTTTGGACAGGTTTCAGAGAAAGTGTAAAGTGATAGTGACCACATTTATTGGCAGTGACGTGTATCTAATTTATTATTTTTTTCTTTATCAAAACCCAAAATTATTTTTTAGAAGCTTTTATTTCAAACGCAATTTAGTCTTTCATTGCAGGTTGTTTTACAGATTATATTACATATATAAATTAAATTGACAAAAATTCATGAATACAACCATTTTTATAATTTAAAATAAATGTGTAATAATTGAATTTTATATACAAAAAGCTCCTAACTAGAATCAACGATAGCAATACGAATAATTTAAAATTTATTTAATATTAAACAAATTGTGTGAAACATCAAAGCCAACGGACATTGTATTTTTGAATTATTTAAAAGAAAAACGACAATTCAAGTTTATTACACATTATGAAGATAATTTCATAACGATTATGATAAATAATTATCAATTATTGTCAAATTATAAATATACTTAAAAAAAACTATTAAGACCTCAAATGACACAGTTGCCACTCCGTTCCCCACTTTCTGCCAAATTCCAGAGGTTTTGCGTGTTGAGTGGCAGAACCTAACGCCGCGCTTTGCCTCGACACCAGAACGAAGAAATGGAAATATACATTTAAGTAAATATTTTATCTCCTCGAGTGGCGATCGAACCCACAACCAGTCGGTTTTACAGTCACACTTTATGCCATTGCGCCACGACTGGCTTCACGAATAAAATATAATTTAAACAATTTTTATTATTTAAAAAAAATATAATACGATTTTTAAATTATGTTGTGTTTTAGTAATAAGCAAATCAACAATGCCCATTGGCATCTTTAATAACACGTAATTTACATTAAAAAGATAAACATTCATTTCACTCTATACAATTTTATCACATCGCGATTACAGCAGTCATCACATTGAAGCGAATATTCGAGACTTCATAAATTGGAAAATTACTTTAAGAATTAAATATATTATGCACAAAATTTAAGCTTTACATAAAAGTTATATTTAGAAAATATATTAAAAATAACGATAATTAATTAACAATAAAAAAATTATTACATTTAATGAAAATGTTTCAACACGCCCATTTTGATCGTTAAACATTAAATAAATTAGAAAATTTAAAATAATTTGACTTGATTACAGAATGATATCAATAAATTGCTTTTCGATTTCTTAATTAAGTTATTATAAGCCTTTTTTTTTTTTGTTAATGTCAAGCTTTTAAAATGTATCTAATTCAATGAGATTATCGAGAAACTGCTAAAACTTCCAAAAGATAAATTACTATAACATACAAATAAAAAAAACATACATTTAATTTAATTTTAAAAATTTCAAATACTGACAAATATCTAACAAAAAACATGAAAAATAATTCTAACTTGGCAGTTTCTCTTCTTTTCACATAATTAGATTGAATCTCATCAAAATGTAAATTTCTGGTTCGGACGACAAATGAATGAATACACATAACAATATCTTTATCCCTTGTATTTCTAACAACTAATATTTATCTAAAATGTCGCGTGATATTTACATTACAGGTAAGAGCACACCGAGGGCTTTGTAGAGTTGAAAAGATTTTGAAATTTATATTAATATATAAGAAATTCGGGAGAAATCTTAGAAATAAATAAGAGAATTAATAATATTATAAGCTTATATGAAAGATTGATCTTTGTCATACACATCAGTAATTAAATTCTAAATAAAACCAGATTTAACCAGACTAATTGAGTAAATTTCAGTGTACTACAAGTGACTAACATAAACATTTACTGACCGCATCAAGCTTAACCTGACTACCCTTGATCACGGACTACTTGCTGCAAAATATTTGTAACGTCAGGTTTCCAAAAATGTATTCAACTAATACACGTTATTAATCAGGTTAAAACATGCGTTATTAATCTGGTTAAAAACACGTTATTAATCTGGATAAAAATATATTATTAATCCGTTCAAAATACATTATTAATCCGGTCAAAATACATTATCAATCCGATCAAAATACGTTATTAACCCCGTAAAATATTTCAATCCATATAACCAAAAAGTAGTTATCAGTTTCAAAATCTTTTAAATTCCACATAATAAAAATAAGCATTTATTAATTTATTCTATATTAAAGAACGGCTCAACGCTGTATTCTTATACACTAAATGTGCGTGGGCATTGCAAGATCTAAACCACAGTCTAAGCCGTTACTTAAACTTTACTTACACTAAGTAGAAAATATAATATGATCAAAATTAAATCGAAAATTAGAAAGTAAATACATATATATATTTTTTTTTTAATAGAATCTTAGAACATTATATAGGTATAATAAAATGTTTAAAAACAAACGCTCAAAAGCAGTATTAGTAAAGCTTAGTAAATCATAGATTTTTTTTCATTTCGCATCGCCATTTACTTTAGTTGGGTATTATTCACAAGCCTTTAAAAATATAAATATACAGAAACTTTTTTTTTTTTGAAGCGTTCAATTACAACCATAAAAGCCTTCTCACATTCAATTATCTTTGAATATGAAAAAAATATGTATATTTTAGGTTAAATATTAAGCACTGTCCTCGTATATGACAGTGAAAGCTCAATATCGCCTGTATTTCTATACTCTACTATATATTAAAAAGGAAGGAAATAAATTAAATTTCTCATTTAGAACCTGTTCCACACTTTGGATTAAAAAATACTATTTCAGAGAACGTACAAAATTTTATAGTGGAGGGACTTGAACCCGCGTCTTTTGGAAACTGTCCAAACGCTCTGACTATGCCATATGATAGGTTTAATTGTTTATACGTTTTCTAAAAAAGTTATCAAACAGCTTGTTATTTAGAAGCATGCTGTGTACAAGCTTATGAGATTTTGCTATCCGTGCGAGCTAAAGCACATTAAGGCTCGTTTGGAAAAACTATTCTCAACTCTAAGATTAATCTCGAGAGAGATCTTAAGATTCCGATTTTATTATATTATATTTTGCTATATAATGAATGGAAACGGCATCTCAAGGTCACTTTCAAGATCGATTTCAGAGTTGAGAATCATTTATAAATACGGGCCGTACTGCTCGATATAACCTTGTCAAGAACAATTAATGATTAGTGGAATTAATTAGTTTTCCATGGAAAAGACTTATTTTTCTTTCATATTTTTGTCACTGTAAAGGTTGCTGTGGACATTAACCGATGAATTTTTAAAATCTGAGGCGCGGGACGGAAGAATCAATAATCTATAGTACGGCAGGGACGATATTATTGATGGATCGTAACACATTTACCATATTAAATTACTCTATTTAAAAATGTAGGTACATCTTCTGTATAAATCTTACCAATTTATATACATACATATTTTGTTTCGATTGCAAAATAATTTTCAATAAACTAGCTAATTTGTCATTTTTTTTTTATTTTTAACAAAATATTTTGTATGTATAATTAATAATTATACGTAATATAATTATGTTATTTAATTTCATATTTTAACGGGTTTTTTTTTTTTGGTCTTATCTAGATTTTTTTTCATATTCTTCATTTATATGCTTCAAAGTAATCTGCTAACTAATGCTTATTTGCAGTGATAAGTGTCTATTAATTATACGATGGATCTACAAATGTCTAAACATGTACAATATTATTCATTTCATCCTAAATTATCTCTCAATTTCCGTTATTTTAATACATAATATTTATAATATTAAGCCATTTTGACGCCACCAAGCAATAAAATCGTAATTGCGAATTCGTGAAATACGAAAAAAAAACTGTTCCACAGTACTTTTTCCATTTTTATTTCCAAGATATGATACTAAAAGAAATTTCCTAGCTTATTTAACTTAAAGGTTGTTTTCCATACATTCACGATATTATCGCTCAGCACCATCGACTAGCTTGTACGACGCGTGCGTTTGACACAATCAGCATGAGAGAGCTAAATATTCATTTTTCATATAACTAGAAGGTAAAATTTCTTTCTTTATAACTAAGTACTATTGAGTTTGAGTTGATTTTCGTGACAACACTGCGTATTGATCTATTTATGTATATATACGAGTTTGTATGTATTTGTGTATTTTTGAGCAATTCCAAAGGGTAATTTAATATAAAAATGCAACTTTTCTCCACTAATGCAACAATTATATCAATAAGAGTGGACGAATTTTATTTAGAATTTTCTTTTTAAAGGTATCTCTTATTATTTTATAGGAAATATTACATATATTACACAATATGTATTTACGTATAAATATCTTATAAACAAGGTAAAAACAGTAACTTAAACCGAAGAGGCAAAATTTCCAAGAGGCAAAACTTTCGAAGAGGCAAATCTTATAGCTTAGAAATGTCGAAAACAATAACAATATCTATTCATATATTATGTTGTCACGAAAACACCTTGTAACGTCATAATTCACAACGCTTTTTAAAAATTAGCTTCTATCAGAGCCTGTCTTGTGTTCGAAGCGAAGCCTGTGATTGGCTTGAGATTATTCAAAAATGTTCATTTCATCTCATCGTGTGTACTCTGTAACCAACGCCTCTTCAGGAGCCCTGTCATCTGAAAAATAAAATTTTACTACTATAGTGAATAGCAGAGATTCATTTTTTTGTTTAAAGCATTGTTTATTTATGTTAGTGTTTTTTTTCTTTCGTATAATATACGCTATATATCAAAAATTTAATACATTTCAAGAACTTTCTAAATAATATTTAGTATTTTATTTGAAATTTATATTTTAAACAGCAAAAAAGAGGTGCAGCAGTACAGCATCTGATTGTCAACACGATGGATGTGGGTTCAATTTCTCGCACTAGTAAGCATTTAAGCGCGGCGTTGAACGTAGTGTCTTAACACTAGATTCTCTCTGCCTATCCTGCTATATATGAGATAAAGCGGGAAATTAAAAAAAGTACAATTTAAAACATTCAAAAACAATTTGCAGTTCTTATATTAATTTTAGCGTGCAAATAAATAATATTTATAGTGAAGCCAGAATTAAGATAAAAAACAAAATAATTTTCATTTATATACCTGTAAAATATTTTTTTATAGTAACTTTCATCTCCTATAGCTACTTTAATTCGTGAGAGACACTAGTAATAGACAAAATTAATGACTAATTTTGTCCATCTCAATTAGTGAAATATTTATTTTATTAAAATATTCCCTCCGGTGATATTTAAACCCAAGGCCATTAAAATAAATCAAACCAAAATCTATGGACAAATGATCTTAAAATATAACTAAATGGGCAAGAAAGCAAAAAAACATGCTCGAAACATAAAACTAGTAAGTATAATTTATTTAACCTCTCTTAAAGTTTTAATCGCGCTCTAAGGAAAGAAAAATATTTTGAAAGGTAGAAGAGGCGCAGATTCGAGTGTCTTCTGACAGAAAGACCCGATGTTATGACAGTCCGTTCCCCACTCAGCGCCCAATTTTATGAAACATTGAGTGTAGAGTGGCGGAACTTAATGCTTTACGTTGTTACCAGAGCAAAAAAAGAAAATAACTCGTTCTCAAGAATCGAAACCATAATCGTCGCGTTTATAGCCACTGTGCTATGGCTGCCACAATTAAATTATTATAAGTTTCCAAATATTTTTCTTTTCCAAGAGTAGCTTATTTTTTAGTTTAGTATTTAAAATTATCGGTGTGTCGTATATATATTTATACGTTTCAATTTATATAGCTGTGCTTTTCCAAATGTTGGAGCTTTCAAAGCTCACGTACCTCTGTGTGCGTTTCTTTAGGCGTTCACGAAAGATGACTTGGTCCTGTCAAGTTGCAATTTGAATTTATTAAAAAAAGATTCACTTTTTTAAACAGTCAAATTTAAATTGAAATATTTAATTTATAACGTTTTTTAAAAAAGAATTTAGTAAAGCGTTTAATACAATCAATTCATACAATTAAACATGCAATTATCTAATACTAATAAGGAAATAATCTGATACTTTGGAATGTCTACATTCCATTAAAACATCAGTATTATTATTTTTTTCTAATAGTACAATCGTTTTTTTTTACACAAAATTTTGTTCATATTATTTATCATTTGTAAAAAAAATCCAAAACCTCAATCACATGACAATATCCACTATAATCTACATACACTAGCATACCACTCATTAGAAATCAGTAAAGAAAAAAATGGATATCTCACCCAGATAGTGAAGCAGAATTCGAGATTGGTGGGCTATTGGACTCGAAGCCCTCTTTCGGCTTTTCATTGGCCAACTGCATCTTCAATTGATGACCAAAACATGCAAGGTCTTCCCTAAATGTGTCTGATCCTGGCGTAGTGGGCTTCCCATCATCACCCGTAGCCATAGCCTCAGCATCGCTTTGCAAGGGAGCCTGCTCCGACTCATCTTCAGTATTGTAAATTTTAAAATATGCAAACGTCAAGTATATCACCGATATAATGAAAGACGGTATCGGTATAGCCATAGCGTATACCAAATTCAAAGTGTTTTGCCACATATCCAACTCAGTTATAACTAGGCCAGGATCCACCCGGCTGTAATAGCATGAGTAATTGGTACCTAGCGGCTTATATTTGCCATAGAATATAGTACAATTAAGTATGGGCGGATAACCACACCCCTTCACATTGGGGAACAGCCTAGCCCCCGTGAAGTACCATTCGGAATCATTACCTTGCAAGCCAGTCGGGATTGCTTCCTGCAATTCTTGATTCTCCATATCTGTGTCTGGTGGTTCTAGAGGTGATTCGTAACTATCGTAACTATAATCAGTTCTTAAAGACCGTTCAGCTCTTATTAAATTCTCATACTCGGTCGCCGTTATGTTTGGCGCGTATCCTAGTTTGTAATTAACTCGTATCTGAGTGCATTCGTATAAGTCTTTAGTGCAGCCTTCCCTACAGGACGCCCAAGTGCAATTGCTGGCACCCACTAAATGTTTCACTTGGGCGGTCACACATAACGCTGGTACAGGATCGAATTGCATAAATATAGTAGTGAATGCAGGTTCTATTACGAATGGGACTAAAAATAGGAAGGCGAAGAGGCTAAAGATCGCGAGAAGAACGAAAGAGGCTGTTGTGTAGAATAGTACTTTTTCAAGAAATGTTGGGGGTATCGGCAGCTTTTCCTCGTCGGCCATGTTGGCGTGGACTCGCTATTAGCGACCATAGCGCTTGTTTCAGCTCGGCTGTGTCATTTCAAGTTGCCTCAGTCTTTTACACTTCACTGTTTTCAAGATTACCACAATTGCGTTTAACACCGCCGATTATTTACATTTTCATTTATAGTATTGGTTTGTGAAGGCTGGTTCTTCTTTATGTTAGCTACTAGATTAACTGATAATAAGTAATAAATCAAAATATTGTAAATTAAAGGCTTCTTTATAACTCTTTTGTATATATAACTTGAAGAAATATACATGTAAATTTAAATAGGTATTTCATTTCCACACCCTTGTGTCCCTGAGCTTTCATCTCAAAAAAAGAATACCCATATTTCAAAAACTACTACACCGATTTTGATGAAACTTGATTGCTTCCCTAAATTATTAAATAAACACCTCATGTAAATTAAAAAACTCCTTTTTTGATATAACTTTTAGTTTAAGATAAATTTGTAGGCAAATCTATGCTTATTAAAACAGACTAACGTAAGTAACGAATAGAAATTAATCCCTAGCACACATGCTCAAAAGCCTAAATAGAACACCATATCATCATATTTAAAAAAAGTAATTGGCAAAAGATACATTTTTATAATTACACGAATTTAGCAAGTCTACATGATTATTTTAATAAAGAATCTTGTAGTAACCGTTTCAAAATCATACTGTCTCCAAGAAGTGAAATAAAGTGACATGAGAGGAAAAGTAAGTATAAGCAAGGATGTCACGGTGAGAATGAAGAAGAAAGTGCATAGTTGGTTTGGGCACGTCGAGCAAATAAGTGATAAAAGTTTTTTTTTGCCAAAAACCATTTATGATGGATAAGTGAGTGGTAAGAGAGGTAGGGGGAGACCTCGGTTTACCTTCGAAAACGGAGTATTGATGATACTTGAGGAAGATCATTAGTATCATATATAAAAAGCATTAGTATTTCCAGGAAGAGCATTTATGAAGAAGTTGATGACAGTTGACGAGGTGAAAGAGGTATGCACAAGCAGCACCATTTAGCACTCGGTTTTGTATATATATATATATATATATATATATATATATATATATATATATATATATATATATATATCGATAAAATAGTCCGATTTTCAGATATTGTGTGATTATTGTGACATAGCGAAACTCAACGCGGTCTTTTGTCTTGTTATCAGAGTGAGGAAATTCCATCAATTAAAATGGTCCGGTAAAAAAAGGTTTTGCCGGAATTTGAATTCACTACCAGAACATTCAATATACAACCAAATACACTTTTCAACTACCTCAAAGGTTTATTTTCATAAAAGTACGTACACTCAGTACGTTTACGTTTAATTTAATCGTACTTCTTCGTAAAGGAAAAATCTTGTTTGAAATAAAATTAAGAGCCTCCGGCCAGTCTATTCAATTATCCCGTGTAATTGCATGGAAGACTATAATTTATGATGAAATATCCCGATTATAGATCGGTTTAGATTTTTTCCCCTTTAGCTTAATATATATTTTTTTAATAGTTAAACATTTTTTTACATGTGAAATCGGGAACCCTGAGGGAACCCAATGGTATATTAGGCCATGCGTTTCTCATATAAAGCCCAATTTTCAAGGCATTATGTTGCGTAGTGGAACGACGTATCTTATCTTGTTACCGAGAACGAGAAAGAGTATGGAAATTAAAATATTTTATTTCCCCGACACAGATGCTCACCGCTTCGCCTAGACGCAGTGGCCTCTATATGTGTCCATCTCAATTAGTGAAATACTTATTTTATAAAAACATTCCCTCCAGTGGTACTTAAACCCAAGGCCATTAAAATTAATCAAACCAAAATCTATGGACAAATGCTCTTAAAATATAATTAAATGGGCAAGAAAGCAAAGAAAAGTCTAGATGACTAAAATTTTGCTTAAAATATATTTTTTTAAGTTAGTTGATGTCTATAAAAAATATTTATCTTCTATCTTCTATCTCTATATAATAATATTTGATCTCCTTGTTAACATAATAGACAACACAGTATTGCATTTGTATTGCATTCTTCAATATAACGCTGTATTAAAAAATAGTAATTTAGTCCCCCCGAATGATTAATTAGGATTAACAGTCGGGACCTCTTTAAATTACGAAGGGTTCCTGATAAAGATTTTATTGATTGAAGAATTACTTATAGGTCCCGACTGTTAATCCTAATAAACTATTGGGCTTGTTTATTCTCTTTTTATTTTTATGCAGTCGGGGTTTTTGTTTTTACAAATATTTTTTTTATTTTTCATTTTTTTGTTAGAACTTATTATGGTAATGATAATACCTAACCTTTTTGAAATCCTCGTATTGAGCTCTTGAATTTGATACCCATATTGTGGTATTCGAAGCGAAAAAATGTTTTTTTCACTAAGTCCAATGGCGTCCCACAGCCGCCGTGATTGTTTTTTTTAACGTCACTTATCTCAGAACACTTGGGCTGCTAATACGAATCTAACGATACCTCAAGTAATTAAATCCGTTCAGCGGTTCTGAAGATATGAGGTAATAAAGAATATTACATACATACAAGATACGCGCGAAAAACATAACCCTTCCTTAGCAGTCGGGAATTAAAAGTAGTATCGTATAGTATCGCTTCAAATATGATTTGAATCCACAACCCCCGCTTTCGATCTTTTCTAATCTACACCTTCTAATCTTATAAAACTTAGAGTTTGTTTGATTGAACATGCTTATCTCAAGAACTACTGATTGAAATAAAAAAAATATTGTTATGTTGGGTAATGCATTTATCGACGAAGGCTATAGCTTTTTCATTACATATTTATTCAGGGCTATGGGCTATAATTTTTACAGCCCGTTGTTGTGTTGTAGTTTTTATGTAACGCACTGTACCTACGATCATGTTTCCTACATAATAGTTTCTTCCATTTAAATAAGTGGCTGAAGCCCGAGGTTAAAGCTAGTAAGAAATATTGCATACATATTTGAGGCCGTCGTGGCGCAAGAGCAAAAGGCACATCCTTTTGCTAAGCGCGTTGATTGTAGGTTTGATTCCCACTCGGGGGGAATTGACTGAATTATTATTATTTAATTACATTTTCATTTCGCCGCTCTGGTACCGAGGCAGAACGCTGCGTTGAGTTCCGGCACTCGACACACAATGGCTCAAAAATTTGGCGCACAGTGGAGTATGGAGTGTTTTAATATTAGATTCCCTCTGCGTATCCTACTATATGCGAGATACAGCGTGTAGCTATATAGATATATTGCTTTAAGGATATATAAAGCTATCATGAAGCTCTGTTTTCAGTATTCGAAAAAGAAAATATGGAAAGAGTTTCGCAATTATGAATGGTGATAATGAGTAGATGGCACGCTTTTTAAAATTAATTATAAAAGTTCGTTAGCTTTATGAACCGGCAGTTTAATATTAACGTCAGCGTAGCTTAGTCGTAGGTTCAATATCAATCGAGGATTTTTTGTTTATTTGTATTAAACTTAACTTATTTTTTTTCAACTTTCATTCTTTTTAGGCCTTAATTCAGTAACGTTTGAAGTTGTCGAGTTAAAATTTAAACTATATACTCAGATCTACAGTCTCTTCATGTCCTGGAAAAGTCGTATCCACCATTTACTTAAAAAAGAGATATGGCCGCGTTTTTTGCTATAAACGCGTATTTCGATACTATAATCAAAATTCATAGAGTACTTCCGGTTGACCTAGAATAATGAAATTTAAACTAATCTGAAAACTATGGATTTGTGGTTAAATTCTAAAAAACAGTAGCCTTAAAAGGGAGACAAAATTTGGTATTAGAGCCACCAGTTTAAGTGAGGTATCACACGAAAGGGCTCTGGCTAAGCTAAGCTTGAATTTCAAAAAAACGCTCTAGAGCTCCAATTTCTGTACGTAACCCTCGGTGGGCGTGCTCGATTTTTTTTTCAGCTCTACTAGAAAGGCAAGCGGAGGGAAAATAATGATAAGTAACTCCGTTCCCTACTTTCCATTTCTTGAGGCATAGCGTATTGAGAGGCGAAACTCAACGCCGCGCTCGACGTAATCGAGTGGGAATTGAATCCATAAGCTTACGCGTTTACTGCCACACTTTGTGACTCCACGGCTGGCCTCACATTATTTTACTTTTATTGAATTTTGAAGCAGAGGGAACCTGCTTATCTTGCCGTGTGCTGGATACAGTGTGAAACTGATTTTAATTTTTTTAAACAATGTAACAATGTACAAAATACATTTTAAAATTTGTAAAGCTCTCAACTAGATTAGAAGGTGGCTCTGTAAAAAGATCGAAATCATTCACGCAGTAAAAATAGTATGTTACATTGTAAAAGATTTCTATTATTTTTTAAATGAATATCGATTTAGTTTCAGTGTAATGCTATCCCGCATATAAAGTAGGGAAGGTAGAGGGAACCTGGAACCTAGTGTTAAGATACTCCGTTTCTATTAGAGAGCCAGAGGAGAACGGCCTCAATAATAGTCGCAATTTTCAGCAAATAAAAATATTTTTTCTTTCTCTCTTTTTTTTAACCCTGCGGGCGAAGCCGCAGGTAAAATCTAGTATTACAACAAAATGCAAACAAAGTAACCCACATTTTCAACGTCGCCGGACTGTCTAGCTAAGATATTCAGGCTATCGATTCTCTAGGTCTAGATATAGCCGTGTATTTCAGAATACTGGCAACTGATGCTATGTGAATCGCTCAGAATATGCTTGGAAACTATGGGGATTATTTAACTGTAAACATAAAATATATATAAGTATATATTTACAATACATATATATTTACAATGTATGAAAAATGTTGAAGCCATTTTTAGTATTTTTATTTCCTCGCTCTGATAATGAAATCAAACGCGGTGTTGAGTTTCACCAATGATCATGCAAAGCATTTTGTGGTTTGGTGGCAACCAGAATTCAGTGGAAAGCCGGTCTTAATGGCGTATCTTAATTCTAGAATCTCTATTATATGCTGGATATAATGTGAAACTTTAAAAATCTATAACAACATAAAGAAATGGTATATAAATAAGCGATAAGAATTTCGACTTAACTTGATAAGAACGTATATAGCCTAGCGCTAATCTATTTTATTTATACGTTTTTAAAAATATTTTTCTATAAATTGGAATAGCACTTAACTAACATCCATATTTAATATTATAAATTCAATAATAGCTCTGTATGTTTGTCAGTCTGTCTGTGACGCAATCACGGACACTCCGCTGATCTGATTATTATAAAATTTCAAATAGAGATACTTAAGGATCTTGGGACGAAAATAAGTTACTTTTTTGTTTTCTTTTTTTAAATTTCATTGTCTTAAAAAAAGTTCGCCGAAAATGGTCTTTCTGAACGCTTACATGTCGTGCTCTGCTACTAAACCTTATGAGATACATAAAAACAAAATTCTACAAAAATACGGTCCTTTAAAAAACCATGATAGTCAATGATAATATATGTATGTTTATCTCTGAAAGCTTGACTATAGTAATCATTATAATATATTTAATTTGAATTTAAATTTGTCTATATAATTTTATATTGAGGCCAGTCGTGGCGCAGAGGCACAAAGTGTGACTGCAAAATCGACTGATTGTGGCTTCAATCGAGAAAATGAAATATTTACTTATTTAGAAAACGTATAAAAATTTGACCCTAGCGGGACTCGAACCCGCGCCTCCCGGAAACCGACTATATGTTTAAAAATAAAATCCGACCAACTATGTTTAAAAATAAAAAATGAAATATTTATTTAAATTTATATTTTAATTTCTTCGCTCTCGTGTCGAGGCAAAGCGCGGCGTTGAGTTCAGCCACTCAACACACAATGTCTCCACAATTCAACAGAAAGTGGGCAACGGAGTGTCTTAACACTAGGTTCCCTCTGCCTATAAAAAATGTATTAATCCTTATTCAAATAAATGCCACCTTTCGAATTACATCTAGATTGCAATTATACTTTCCTGTTAATTGTAATTGTTGTTTCCTTATATTTTCTTACCAATCTTATTGAAAATTTAAAATAATTTCATAAAAATATTAAATTAATATTCGTATAGTGGGCAAAGCCGTGGAGGTCCGCTAGTTTAAATATTTTTTTTCCTCTCGCTTAGCTGTTTTAGTATAAAATATAAGGAGTAGATGGTAACGTGGCCTCCATATTGTTTTTGAGGTCCAATATAAAAAGTAAAAAGAATACAAATCTAAATAATACATCCATAGGTTTTAATATTTATTTATCTTAGATAGAAGAAAAAAATAGAAAAAGAAAAAGAATATTAAAAAATATATATATATTCTGAATAAAGACAAATTTAACGATTTGAAATCTAGTGAGGAAAATATGGCCAATTTAACCAAATGAAATGTATTGAACTTAATGACAAAAATCACAGATTTATTTCACCTGCACAGCCAGTGTGACTCCATAAGTTACAGATCTGATGCTGAATCCACTGTTCTCCAAGTATCTCGCTAGAATAACCCGTACATACAGAATGTATCAGAGTCCCTAGGCGAGGACGGCCGTTTTAATCACATTTAGACAATTCTAAAGCTTTTTAATTATTGGGGCTACTGCTGGATGTCACGTCTATAAATTTCAGCTTCACGCTGTATCCCGCACACAGCAGGGCAGGCAGAGGAAACTTAAAGTTAAGACACTCCGTTCTCCACATTCTGCCAAATTCTGGTTAAACTCTATGCAGCTATGACTTGATATTTACAAATTTATTGAAATAATTGCAGTATATTAAAAAGTTTTGACGAGTGCAGTTTTAAACTGCTTTGTAAAACACGGCAATACGCTGTCTTCTTTCAGATTTTTTTTGTATAATTTTAATAATGTCATACTAATGTTTTTTTTTTAAAAAAAGTTTCACTGGATAGCGTGATTCCTAATAACAAATTTCAAAGGGGGGCCACGATACTTGCGGGGGCCACATTACCATCTTTTTCTATACATATATGAAATATTTTTATATATACGTATATATATGAAATATTTTAATATTTTGTTCTTCTTTCTATTGTTATCAAAAAATAAGGGTAGCTTATTTAAAATAAAACAATATTTTTTTTATAGATTATTATAGATAATAAAAAAATAAAAGGCTAAAAATAAAAGAAAAAAATAAAAGGCTGTCGGGGCGCTGACGGATGTGGGTTCGCCCCACTCTAGACAACAAATTATGTATTAATTTTGATCCTTAGCTCTGGTAAGATCACATAGCGCGGCGTTAAGTTCCACCATTCAACACGCAATATTTTGAAAATTAGGCGGAAAGTATGAAACCGTGTATATCAATACTCTAGGGACCCTACCCTACACCATAGGCCGCCTCTGCCTCTGCTGTATGCGGGATTCAAATAAAAATATCTAAACATGGTCAAATTAAAAAATATATATAAATATTTCCCATATGAATAAACATGACAGTAATAAATAAATAAACGTTGAACCCACTACTGTAAATACGAGAAAAGAAAATGTTTTCTTTATAAACATTGTTTTATAAAACTCTAGTATATCCGTGTTTTAGCGTAGCGTTGTTTTTAGAGGAAAATCACTTATTATTTTTTGCTTAAAGGAGAATGAAACTTTTGGGCCGTCACGTAAAGAATTGAGATGTGATCTAAAAAATTACATTTTTTTTTTATTTTTAGAATAGCAAATAATAAATTAATTGACATTCTGGAAGTGGAGAAAAATGAAAAAAAATAAGTTTTAGATCCTTAATAGCTTAAAATCATAGATGTGACAGCTGATTGACAATCACGCTGATTGTTTAATGATTTTTTGCATTTTTGCTTCAGTTTGTCATCGCAAAATCAGGCCATTAAATAAAAAACATTAAAAAAAACGTTTGCTTCTGTCATTATGCTCGTGTCATAACGCATCGACATTTTGAATGTTTTCCCGTTTGTTTGATATTTTCAACGACTACTGTTTTGTTTTTCTCGGATTTTGACTCT
Source organism: Heliconius erato x Heliconius himera (assembly GCA_013421005.1). Taxonomy (NCBI): domain Eukaryota; kingdom Metazoa; phylum Arthropoda; class Insecta; order Lepidoptera; family Nymphalidae; genus Heliconius; species Heliconius erato x Heliconius himera. Next base: position 39,250 of record JAATLQ010038179.1, on the reverse strand, counting down.
GCCTACTTTGTACGACCCTCGCTTCCCCACTGGACTCTGAAATATTTTGGATCTTACGACCGCCACGCTATGGATATGAATCGCTGTGTGAATTGTGGGATAGCCAATGGACACTGCAATACCCTAGTCCGACGACCTTTAGACGATGAAAACCACCGCAACCTGGTTACTTAGAGGTGTGATATAATCCCGACATATAAGCATGAAAATATATTTCTGTTACATTCTAGTTGACAGCTTTCGTAGAGGAAGGGAAGCTATTGCTATGAAATACTGCAATTGTATTGTAGGAAGACGAATGGTAGGCTGCTGTGCTCATGTTATGAGTATTATATATATAAGGTACCATACCTTAGTTGGGCTAGATACCAAAATAATTTAGTTCCACCTGCACTCTTCTTAGATGACATTTTAATAATAGATAATAGAAGAAGAATAAAATATTCATTAAAAT
>JAATLQ010038179.1:0-38696 GCA_013421005.1 Heliconius erato x Heliconius himera | reverse complement strand
CAGTAAGATATATATTTTTTTAAGCTTTCACAGTTTGTCTCAAATAACAGTATAGACAGAGGTAGACATATAAGCAGAACGTTGAGGCCGTTGTTGGTTCGATTCCCATTCAGGGAAATTAAATGTTTAATATCTTCATAGCTATTGGAACGAGGCTAAGTGCGGCGTACAGTTTCGCAACTCTAAAATGCAACACCAAATACCTCAAGAATTCGGCAGGAATTGGAAGTTTTTTAATGGGAACGAAGTGTCTTAACACTATGTTTCAAGGTTCCCTCTCCCTACTCCACTAAGTGTGGGATACAATGTATAGGCATCCTTGTCTATTGCATATTTACTTCTGGCATGCATACGAATAAGTAGAATACAGTAAGTAAAATAATCAATATTTTTTTTAAATTGCGTTTTCTTTCGCAACGTTAAAAGCTTGAAGTTAACTTTGTTCTAAACTGTGGTTCAAAATAAAGTGGATCCATTTAAACTTTTTCTATGTCAACCTCCAACTATATAAGATAAAACAAGAACTTACTTTAGATAAACGTTGCATGCAGGATAGAACGTGAAACTCAAATGAAAATCTACGTGAAGAGATGATGAATGAGGCCGTCGTTGCGCAGGGGCACTAGTGTTACTAACGTAAACGTGATGATTATGGGGTCGAATTCCACTTTTGGGAATGAAATATTTAATATTTTCATTTCTTCGCTTTGGTATGGAGCAAAGTGCGGCGTTGTGTTCCGCCACCCAATACGCAATACCTCCAAAATTCGGCGCAAAATTTGGAACGGAAGTGTTTTAATGGAAACGGTATGCCTTATTACTAGGTTCCCAGGTTCCATAAAGTTAAAATAGTAAATATGATAAAGACAACAAGTGAATAACAAAATAATCTAAATGAAATAAACACAGACAATAGCGTCATGTAAAAGGAAATACTAATTTAAGCAATTTTACCATCATTTCATATAATGAGGTGTTCATTGCTGGTTTTTTTAAAATTGACAGAATTTTAGGCCACCGTGGTGCAGTAGCACAAGCGTGTGAATTTAAGAGCGACATTTGTGGGTACGATTCCCGGTGGGTGAAAAGTGGAAAACAGAAATGACTTAATGCGAACAGAGTGCCTTAACAATAGGTTCCCAGGTTCCCTCTGTCTAATGGTATAGCACGAAGCTATACAAATATATTTTGGTGTTTTTTTTTCATCTTTTGCATATTGGCATGGCTTGGCATACTATTTATTTATTTATTTATTTATTTATATGGATCTCCAACTGTCGTACATATTGGTTTACATTACATACATTCTTAGAATATACTTATGCTATTATGTACAACTGATTATAGGCGAACACATCATTCAAATGATAACAAGGATTAAATTATGCTATATAAAAAATAACAAAAACATAAAATAAAAGGTAACTTAACAATGATTACTTAAAATTAGTTATTAATTAAATCTATTAAATATTTGATTGCATTTACTTAAGAAAAATGAGAGCCCGTCGCAACCAATGTCTAACGTTACATCTTCTTTTAAGTACTCATTAAAAGAACGAGAGATGCGATTAATTGGACTGTTATGTCCAAGGTTCGTTTTAGTTTTTTCCGTCTTAAAGAACAAACATTGGTTGCGAGGGGATCTCTGGGGATACTAGCCAATACTAATCTTGTAATGTACTTTCTTACTCCTCAGGAGTTTTCACGTGATATGAAACGATCTACGGACTCATAAAAACAATAAATACTTTAATTTGTTACTAATTAAGAGTTGGGGCGCAGTGGCAAATGCGTTTAACCGTAAATGCGATAGTTGTGGGTTCGTTTTCCTCTCGGGGCAAGGATAACATTTGAAAAATGTGGAACGAAGAGTCTTAACACCAAGTTTCTGCTCTGCCTTCCCTGCCATATGCAGGGTGCAACAGCTTCACACCAGGAAAATGAACTAAGAGTGCCTTTACACACTTTTTTGTAAAGGTTCCCGCTGTATCTATAAATATAAATACAACGTGAAACTTAAAAAATAACTAATTTTATATAAAATAATATAAATTTATAATCATGGCATTTTTTAAGTAGCTCTATCCTTTTTTCAGCAAGTGTTGAGATATTATATGTTGGATGGTGGAACTTAACGCCGTATTGTATCTTTGATTTATATACTAGAGCCGCGAAATTAGAAACAATTTAAATACAAGCCACACAATGCTTTTAACCAACAGAGAATATTGTCATCAAAATTCTTTATTTTTTAGATTCACGCTGTACCCCGCAAATATCTGGGGTAGGTAGAGCGTACTTGGGAACCTAGTGTTAAGATACTCCGTTTCTATTAAAATAATTCCGTTTTCCAAATTCCGCCAAATTCTGGAAGCATTGATTGAGTCACGGAACTCAACGCCACGCGTTGCCTTTACTTTATATTCATATAAAAAAAATTACGAAAGGTGAAGCTTAAATAGAACTAAGCTTACTTTTTTTTACATTTTTCCAACCATATACAGGTGGATCTTTTATTTTGTACGCTCCATAGTTTTTTTTAGAGAAACGTAGTGGCTTTTCATTAACTGAGATACGTTACATTTGCTTCAATTGTGAAAGTGACATATATAGGTGTATATTATTGTACGTTTGTATTACATATATTCTAAGCATGGCGACTGGTTTTTATAAAAGAAGAATTAAAAGTAGATCACGATTTATTGTTAGAGATGTCTATTATATTAAGATAATAAAGAAGAGTCACTGTATACGAGACGGTTGTGGGTTCGATTGCCAATTGGGGGAGTGAAAAAAGAATTCGTTCCCCAAATTGAGAATCAAACCCACAAGCGACACAATTTTTTTTATTTTTTATTATTTTCATTACTCAGCTTTGACAGTTGCGATGTTTAGCTGGAGCTGGAATGGTAGACCACTCAACACGAAATGCCTCGAATATTCGGTGGAAAGTGGGGAACGGAGTTTCTTAACACAAGGGTTCCTCTGACTTCCCTGCTACATGCGGAATACAGCGTGAAGCTGAAAAAAGAAGAAAAACATAAGCCAAACTGCCTTCTTTTGAATCCGACGAAATGGAAGGACTTGGTACTGAGGTGCGCCCGCCCAAAGGTGAGAGGAGTATTATATATTATGTGTGCGGATTCTATGGCTAGGCTAGGCAAGCTGGTGCTCGTCAAGGTAACTGAGCAGTTGGAAATTTATAATCTGCTCCATAACTTCAGGATGTAGTGAGGAAGTCGCTATCAGAGTCTTGTTTAAGTAGATTTGAGACTCTTACACTTAAACAAAACTTTTAAAAATCACACAAACGCAATTGCAGGCGACGGCTTATATGAAGTAAAAATTAATTTTACAAACTGCACTACTTTAAAAAAATGTCTCGTGTTTTATATAAATAATCTTATTTGTTATGATTGCAAACGATAGTGTTTCATAAGCGTTCTTTAAAAACAATACAATACGGAGCTTCATTCATAAGGTAAGATCCATTGACAATGAAATGTTAAACATTTTACTTTCATTTTCTTGCATATTTTTTTCAAATAAGTGAGTAAATAAGAGCAATTTTACTTTTGTTATTGGCACTTTTGAAGATATATTCTTTTATTTATTTTTAAGAACATATTGAAATTTGAACGTAGTATAATTTGAACCAGCACCTCTTGGACTTTTACTTTTTTTTCTTACTTTTTTTGGATTCCCGATGTATCCAGCATATAGCAGAGTATATATGGGAACCGAGTGTTAGGTCAGTTCCGTTCCCCACTTTCCATCGAATTCTCAAGACATTGCGTATTGAGTGGATCACAACGCCGCGCCTAGCCTTCTAAACAGTAATTAATGAAAATATTATATTTTTACTTACTTAAATTTATATTTACTTAAATTTATATTTCCATTTCTTCGCTCTGGTGTCGAGGTTAAGCGCGGCGTTGAGTTCTGCGACTCAACACGCAATGCCTCCAGAATTCGGCAGAAAGTGGGGAACGGAGTGTCTTAACACTAGGTTCCCTCTGCCTACCCTGCTGTGTGCGGGATACAGCGTGAAGCTAATTTAATTTTTAATTTAATTATATTTTTAATTCCCCCTAGTGGGAATGAAACATATACCGTCGCGTTTATAGTCGCTCGCTTGTGGCCCTCGAAGGCCTCATGTGATTACTTTGCTTAGCAATACCATTAAATATTACTAAACATGTAAGTTTATATATGTTGCGATTGCGACCCACATCGCACTACAGTCGTGTCAAATACACTAAAACATTAACGAATAAAATATAATTTTTAAAATAAAATATAATATCGTATATAAATATATATCAACTATGATATTTATTTACATACGATACGATATGATATATATTTACATTCGATAAATATATTTCAACAATAATTTTCATAAAAAGAAACGACTAATTTCTACTAAATAAACTGATGGTCAAATTAAAATAATCAAGAGTTCTGTATGAAGTGTCTGAGGTAACTATAACTGCTGAGCCAGATCAGTCACTGTGTGAATGTGGCCTGGATGACGGTTCCCCTCCCCACATCCTTTTCTACTGTCCTTAAGTTAATTCGTCCCTTATATGATGTCAAAAAAAATGATCAAAATCAGCTTCACGCTGTATCCCGCACACATGCATGGTAGGCTGAGGGAATCTGGTGCTAAGACACTCCGTTCCCCACTTGCTGCCGAATTTTGGAGGCATTGGGCGTTTAGGCGCAGGATTGCCAGGCGCAGGAGCACAAATTGTGACTGTAAACATGGCTGGTTGTAAGTTCGATCCCCACTCGAGGCAATAAAATATTTATTTAAATTAATATTTAATTTTCTTCACTCTGGCGTCTAGGCAAAGCGCGGCGTTGAGTTCCGCCACTTAACATGCAATGCCAATAGAATTAGGTGTAAAGTGCGGAAAGGAGTCAGTTAACACTAGGTTCCCTCTGCCTATCCTGCTGTATGTGTGATACAGCGTGAAGCTGATTTTTTGATTTAAAAAAAAATCAAAATTAAATCAGCTTCACGCTGTATCCCGCACACTGCAGGGTAGGCAGAGGGAACCCAATGTTAAGACACTCCGTTCCCCACTTTCTGCTGAATTCTGGAAGCATTGCGTGTTGAGTGTCAGAACTCAACGCCGCGCTTAATCTGGACACCAGAGCGAAGAAATGTAAATATAAATTTAAGTAAATATTTCATCTCCTCGAGTGGGGATCGTACCCACAACCAGTCGGTTTACAGTCACAGCCCCGTGCCGCTGCGCCACGACTGGCCTCTACATATCTCTATTCTACCTCATTTTCCTTCGTATGTTTTTTATGGATTGTGACATTGACGGCACGCTTGAAACATCATAAATGAATATCTGAATTAAATTCTGACGGCAATTTCTGTGGGTTACCTTGAAACATAACAAGACGTAGCCTTTAGCATTCCTCGATGGATGAAATGGATTATCCAACACTACAAGATTCTCGCATTTCAAACCAATAGTTGTTGAGGTTAATGCGGTCAAACAAACAAATACTTCAGCTTAATAATATAAGTATATTTTAAACAATTATAAGTTTGCTGAACAGAAACTTCAACGTTATAAGATCCCCTTTATACTTGCGACAAAGTGTAAAAATATTTTATTGTCAATATTTTAGGTAGTTGAAAGATACTTAAGCTATCAAGGGATGAATCATCCCCTTATACCTCTTGAAACGCTCATCAATTAATAAATCCTATAAGTATTATTTTTTTTAGTTTCACGTTATATTTTGTATATAGCTGGGTACTCAGAGGAACCTTATGTTACGATGATTTCCAATTTAGAGCCAATTTTCGAGACATTGTGTAGTGAGTAGCGGAATCCAACGCCATGCTTCGTCTTGTTAGCAGAGCGAGAAAATTTAAATTATGAGAATAAGGCACGCGTCTCGCTATTATACATTCCTATTTATATAATATAAAGCTTTTCCTTTACTGACTGATAGACAAAGCACAGACGAAGCTTCTGGACTTAAAAAGTTGAAACTTGGCATGAGAATAGGTTATCGAGTAAATTGAAAGAGAGAATGAAAGAGAGAGAGAGGATTCTCTAAAAGTGAGCATGTCATCAAATTGCTACGAAAAAACGCGATAAAAACGGAGATTTTTCATTTTATACCTTTAATACCAAAAAAAATGCAAGCAACGAGCATATATAAACTAAACTATTTTTATATTTAATATTATTTCATTTTCTACTTTTTAGTTTTACGTAACTGAAAACTAAAATTTTGAATCTTAATTATATGTATATTTACAAACAAATATGCCTAGACAAGTTTTTAATCCTGAAAACAAATTTGAATGCTGTATAATACAAAAAAATAAAAATATGCTTTTAAAACATAAACGTATAAAGTATGACGTGTCGTCGCTACTACAGTGTCTATAGTTACATAACTGTAGAATACTATTTTACTATACTAACTGACGATTTTGTGAAGTAATAACTAAAATATATATAGATATATTTCAAAGTAATAAAAGTTATTGTATTTTTATATAGATTACAATTAATTACTTTTTTCATTTACGCAATGATTGGCTCTAAGTAGTTTTTAAAACGTATAATACATTGTCCATTTATAATAAGCTTCACGCTGTATTCCGCACACAGCGGGATAAGCAGAGGGAACCTAGTGTTAATACTCTCCATTTCCAATTTTTCGCTGAATTCTGAAGGCATTGCGTGTTAAGTGGCGGATTATCTATTTAATGTGGTTTTATTGTGAAAAAGTCTTAATGAAAGCTTATTAGTATAAAATAAAAATTATAGTAAAGTTGAAATTCGTAGAACATGTTATTGAACCTATCCGCGTCCTTGATAATTGACATATAGAGGAAAAGCATATATTATAAGTATTATATACACTCATATATATATAAAGATACATATTATATATTAAAGCTTTCTTTATTTACTCTCTATATTAATAAAAATGTACTATTACCCAGTGTTTTGTTAATATATTACATAACCTAAACCAACATCGTCCAATTGACGTCACAACTGAAAAATCCTTATATATCCTTTACAAAAATAACTATCATACAACATACTATCATTATGGAAACATTACAAGCAATACACATACATATATAAATCTAATTGATCTATTATAGATCATTTTATCCTTAAAAGGATATTCCATCAACGTTTCCATGATCACGCATGTCGACATAATGCAGTAATATCAAAAATACCAATAAAAATGAAAATAGTATGAAAAATCATTATAATTTACAATATTTTGTGGTGGAAATGTATTTAAAAATAAGAACCAGCCTTCTCCGGGATATTCGAGCACAAAGAAAATGTTGTTACACACTACACCTCTATATCAGCACTAAACCATTGTTTTTTAAACGTATAAATAGTTTTACTGTAGAGTCTCTGCGACGTCAACGCGTCTCCGCGGCTGAGTGGCTACTGGGCGCCGTGTCGAACGAAAAGCCAGTTCAAAATATGTATTTATACTAAAAACAAATATACATATGTATTTAAATATAAAAAAGTTAATTAATATTGATTTGCTAATTTATTTTTCGGATATATTAAAAATAATTCAATTTAAATTGATTTTTTTCTTGCAATTCTAAATAAATATTTCATTTTTATGTAAATTTTATATGAAAATTTAATATATATTTTTTAATTTCAAATTAAAATTATATTTATTTTGAGTTTTATATAAAAAAATATTAGCAGTTTCGTATGCGCGCGTCGCTTATCGCGGTCGATACAGCCTTGTCGTGCCCGACTGTATGGCGGCCTGACTTGTTCTACGATTCTTAAAAGCTCTGGTGGATTAGACACCTCAGTGCTTTACAACATATATAAAAAGAATACTTCGCACTATATCTCTGAAATAGCAGGGCAAAGGAAACCTAGTGTTAAGACACTCTGTACCCCCGTTACCCCCCAACTTTTGATATATTGTGTGCTGAGTGACGAAACTTAACGTTTTGCTTCGACTTTTCACAAGAGCGAGAAATTGTATATAATTCATTTCAGCGAGTGGGAATCGAACTCACAATCGTCGCGTTACAGTCGGACGCTCTGTACTGCATATAAATTAATGTCAAAAAGAGAATTATTCTAAAAATAAAATAAAAAAATGAAATAAACATTATTTTTTGTAAAAAAGAAATGACTTTGCTTATTTTTGTATGGGTTTCATATGTAACGAAATCAGTTTACCTAATTGGAATTCTATAAATAAATATAGTTAAAAGTATAGTAGTAACATTTTTTTTTTGTAGCTTTTGTAAATATTTTTCTTCGTTTGATTTTTTTTATGGGAACCACATAAGTTTCGATTTACGTATTTTTTTTAAAAAACCTGGTTACCACCGAGAAAGAGGAATGAGAGGGTATTGCTAAGGTGAAGCGGATTCTTTTTAAATAAAATAGGTTTACATTTCCACCAACACACAGTTTTGTATCTGGTAATTATGTAGCTCTGAATCTGAGCGAGTTCTATTCAGCTCTTTCTACTCGCTCGGTCTTTTCCGCTCGACTATTTATTGGTGGCCTTACAAGTATGCAGCTGACACTTGCGAGTTCGCACGTAGTCATTAATGAGTCCGCTTTTCATTTCACTTTCTACATATGTTTAGATGGTGTGAATGCGTCTATCTGTATTCGTAATAGTAGTAAGTTAGATTCACTTCACTCGGTACTATGATTTTTTTTTACGGTAAAATAATATGTTTTATATATTTATTTTGCACTATACTAAAATTGAAATTTTGCTAAAATTTGGAAATTCTAAGATTCTGTATAAGTATTTGAATTGAAAAATAATGTTGTAAAAATGCGGTCTCTTCGAACATATGTATAATACTTAGCTATCGAGTTCATAATGAAGATAGAATACACAGAGTACCAGGTCGATGCTAGCGAGGCTAATAATGTGTGATGAAAGAATGTGAGAAGTGAGACGTAAGAGAAGCAGGAGGTGACCTTCGAGAACACAGTATCGATGAGAATGTAAGAAGATCACTTAAAATCATGACGACCTTCTCGGAGAGTATAAATAAAGACTTAGACAGATTACAGTGCAAGAGGAGAACGAGATAAGTAGAAACCGTAGCTTGTGTCGCTTCTCTCTGGCTACTCCGCTAGGGATAATCTTGAATCTAAAAAAACTCTGCAACTTATCGGTTATTAACACGTTTTCTTAAGTCGAGTGTAATAAACTATATAATAGAATCTAAAAATCTAATCAGTTAGGAGTATACGCAGCTTAGGTGACAATACAATATTATGGTATCAACGAGCTGGTGTGATGATGGAGCCAGGACCTGGATATTTGATACTCTTGATAGGTTACTAGTAGACCACATGAGCTTAGTCCCATACAATTTGAAGCTCCAATCACATTTTACAACACTTATATTACTTGGTCTAGAATAGACTGTTTTTTAAATACTTTTTTAAAAGCATATATTTTACTTATGTTTTTATGTACGTCACTAGTTCCATTATTTTTTAGTTGCCAAAAAAATATACAAAATTTTTCTTTGCAACCAAAATATTGCGAAATATGAAATGGTTCTTTGTATAAAGAACCATTCTTTATATTTTTAATAAATCAATGTTTTGCTTTTTACTTTGAGGCCAAAAAGCTCGTTGGCTTTAAGCCAGTGGTTATACATGCAAGCTGTAGAAGCTATTACATGGTAATAATCTTATATAATATTTTTTCTATCAATATTTTATAGTCTTATATTTCCATTTCTTCGCTTTGGTGTCGGGGCAAAGCGCGGCGTTGAGTTCTGCCACTCAACACGCAATGCCTCCAGAATTCGGCAGAAAGTGGAGAACGGAGTGTCTTAACACTAAGTTCCCTCTGTCTACCCTGCTATGTGCGGGATACACCGTGAAGCTGATTTACATATTTATTTTTATTTTTATATTTTATAGTACGTACGTATTACCTACGTATTTAAGTTGGGCGAGGTGGTCGGCCATGTTCTTGAAAAGGTTATATTGAATTAAAGTTTTCATTTTTCAGGGCTAATTTATTGTTAGTCAAATTCCTCGGTGGGCACAAAAGTAGGGGAGTACCCTACGTTACGAGTGGGATTCACTTCCTCCTTTTCCCTGTGTACCAGGGAAGGCGGTAGCGACCGTGTTAGTATCAAAAAACTCGATTCTCCACTTTCCTCTTGCTTTTCGAGAAATTGTGAGTTGAGTGAGCACTAGAGCGAAGGTGCAAATAAATTCATCACTTCACACCGAATCACTTTCTGAAATTTTACACAAAACTATCAGATTTTAACACTTAAAAAATCATGATTTAATCCCAATCTGAATTAAAAGTAGAAATTTCTTTATCCTAATATGCATTACAAAAGGCAAATTAGTTAAAGTTATCAAGATTTTCTTTTATTGAGATTTTATACAACCCCATGTTTTGACTTCTTATCAAAGCCAAGAAATGATAATAAATTATTCCAGGAATCTCCCGTCAAAAGTAAGATTATGTCAAACTGTGCCACAGCTGCCTCCACAAATAAGTTCTAAACTATTAATATTTGGGATGTAGGTTCACATCCTGTTAGTATATATATACGTATGTACGTGTAAAAAAATTTCTAGAAATTTATATTTAGTTCTCATAAGCATAAAAATATTCTATCGTTTGAAATAATCAGAGACGGAAATAATTGAAATAATCAAAAACGGTCTCTAGATTATACTAAGAATTATGTTTTTTTTTGTTTTCAAATAAAACAAAAAAAACATAATTCTTAGTATAATTTAGAAACTGTTTTTTATTTAGCAACTTATAGCGTCAAAACTAATGGCACAAAAAGCTTTAGCATATTGGATGAAAAATTTGACAATCCATTTGAGGGTTAAGGTGAAGGTTGCCTTATGTAAGCCTTATATTTGGTCCTATTTATAATATACCCGTAAAATATTGTACTATACATATTCCTATATAGAAAGGTTAAGGATAGAAACCTAGTGTTAAGACACTCCGTGTCTCACACATTCGAGACATCGCGTGTTGTGTAGCGGAATTCAATTTCACTCTTTGAAAAACAAGATAGATTTTCAAAATAGCTTCATAATCGTGAAAATGTCAATAAATTATAGCTTATCAATAAATTAAATTAGCTTCACGCTGTATCCCGCACACAACAGGGTAGGCAGAGGGAACCTAGTGTTAAGACAGTCCGTTTCCACTTTCCGTCAAGTTCTGGAGGCATTTCGTGTTGAGTGGCGGATCTCAACGCCGCGCTTTGCCTCGACACCAGAGCGAAGAAATGAAAATATAAATCGAGTGCGGACCGAACCCACAACCAGTCGACAGCCACAACTGGCCTTTAAAAAATGTAGGTATTATTTATTAAAAAAAATATTAGAAAAGTAAAGTAAAATTATCGTTTATTTGGTTGAATCTTTAACAAGCAAAAAGTTTGTTTTACAATTTCAAATCTACATACAATTTTGTTTTTAGTTTTCAAACTAGAGATTTGAAATTGATAATAATTTTTATGTTATGTAGTTTATTTACCGAGGATATCTATTAGCAATATATTAGATATATGTTATTTGTTTATTTTTCGTAATAGGAGTGTGTGAACAGTAATACTGGTATGCTTCCGAGTGTTCTATGTGAGGAAGTGAGCTCACACCTCCTATAAGATATAAATAAATAAATAAATCAGCTTCACGCTGTATCCCGCACACTGCAGGGTAAGTAGAGGGAACCTAGTGTTTAGACACTCCGTTCCCCATTTTCGCACAGAGCAAAGAAATGCAAATATAAATTTAAGTAAATATTTCATCTCCTCGAGTGGTGATCGAACCCACAACTAGTCAGTTTTACAGTCACACCTTGTGCCCCTGCGCCACGACTGGACTCAACTTTTAGGATTCCGTACTTCTAAAGGAAAAACGGGACGCTTATAGGATCGTTCTGTTATCCGTCTGGTCGTCTATTTGTTCTTTTGTCAAGACTCTTTTCCTCCATAATAACAACAAATACACAGGCGCTCCGTAGAGCATTGAAAAAATCAAACTTTAAAGTCAACACGCACGTCTTATCAAATAGTTCTTTATGCTCCATTTTAGATCCTTATCATTAGTCTAATCTAATCTCTGGGACTAATTGTTAAATAAAAAAAAATGTTTTTTTTTATTGTGGTTCCATTTATCGATGTTGTAGTTTGCATTACACATTTTTTTGTCGTCTCGCTTCACTTTCTCGATGCATTATGTTGAGTGGCGGAGCTCAACACTGCGCTTTGATACGCTTGCTAAAGTGGGAATCGAACCCACAACCTCTCGTCTGTACCAATATACAAACACAAACTCTTCAATTTTATAATATTAATTTAAAAATATAACAACATAAAACTTATATATTTTTTCTTGAATATGAACAATGGAAACACACCAGTATGCGACATGTCAATACAAAACAACAGAATGTATAGAAGCTCCGCTATGACGGACGTTGTATTGAAAGCTTCATTTCATTATTTTCTCGTCACCACAGTTTTACCTATTTTAAGTCTATTTAATATTTCTATTTCTTATATTTTTTTTAACTTCACGCTGTATCCCGTATAAACACGCAGAATATCCCGCATAAGTAAGGCAGAGGGTGCTTAGTGTCAGGACTCAAGACACTCCATTCACCACTTCGTCCTATTTTCGAGATATTATATTTTGAGTGGTGGAAATTTAAAATAATTCATTACCTCGAATAGGAATGAAATCCATAACCTTCGTGTTTGCACGTTACGTCGCTGCGCCATGACGAGCTCAATAAAAATTCATATATAATATAAACTTTTGTGTGAGAGTAAAGATAAAATTACTTTTCTTGTAACTATTATTCGAAGATATTTTTTTCTAGTGTAAATGTAATAAAAAATATATAAACAAAAAAGTATGCCTATTTAAATATCTTGAATCACTTTTTTTAAACTATAATAATTAAAGACACTATATATTCAAGAAGATTTAAAATATGAAACTTATAATTTCATCAGCTACGAATACCGTCCGCGAGGCGTAAACTGAGCTTTGAATTTGTGTATATCAACATCAGTTTTAGATTAATTTTGAAAATTATAGAATAAATTAAATAAAAAAAATACTATATCTACTTAAATTATAATAGGATAGAATAGAAAATTCTTTATTTCGCTTATAAAAACACAAATAATTCGAATATAACATATATACATGAACATAAAATGTATGAGAGGCGATCTTATTGCTTGAAACATTTCTATCAAAAAACTTTCCATAAATAACGGTCTAGGTGTAATATCAAAAAAGTAGAATAAGTTTCAACGTAATGCGCTGCGCTGTATATCTGGTAGAATCTGGGAACCAGGGAACCTAGTGTTAACAAACTCCATTCCCATTAAAACACTGCGGTTCCCTTTTTCTGAATTCTGGAAGAATTGCGTGTTGAATGGCGGAACTCGACACCGGGCTTTACCTCGTTACTGGAGCAAGGAAATGAAATATTTCATTTCCTCGAGAGGTCTCAATGAAACTTTAGCATAATATTTATTTATTTTTAACATATTATATTTTTATACGGAAAAGAAACCAGCAACATATTACATACTTATATAAATCAGCTTCACGCTGTATCTCGCACATAGAAGGGTAGACAGAGGGAACCTAGTGTTAAGACACTCCGTTCCCCACTTTCTGCCGAATTCTGGAGGCATTGCGTGTTGAGTGGCAGAACTCCACGTGCCAACCTCGACACCCGAGCGAAGAAATGGAAATATAAATTTAAGTTAATATTTCACCTCCTCGAGTAGGTATCGAACCCACAACCAGTCGGTTTTGTAGTCACACCTCGTGCCGCTGCGCCACGACTGGCCTCAATGGCTTATAGCTTATATACATATAAATCATAATTTATTTTAAGTTATGAAAATAACTTCCAAAATTCACCTTCTTTTGTCTTGAAACTACCAAAAGCTCAAAGCTTAAAGCACTAACAGTTAAAAATGTTAATTATAATTGTCTACTATTTTCAGGTACAATAGGCACCGTCGACTCTTTGTTGGTGTAAATTGGGACGAACCACTCGGTTTTATAGTCTCCAGCACTATTGAGGTGTTGTTACCTTGAATTTTCTTATACATTTATCTTTTAGCGGAGAGGCGGAGAAAATGGTGTTAAAACACTCAGTTCTATATTTTCCTTCCATTTTATAGGTTTGTGGTGCCGTGGCACAAGCGTGTAACTGTAAATACGACGATTTTAGATTCGATTCTTACTCGCGGGAATGAAATATTTAATATTTTGCATCCCCCTACTTACCCCATTTTATGCGAGGATAAAGCATGAAGCTAAAAAAAATATAACATATTATAATATATTTTACGACTATAACATACCTCAAAAGTGTTGTAGATTCAAACTACATTAATTCTTTATAATGTATTAAATAAAAATTAAATCTGCTTCAAGCTTATCCCGTATGTAGCAAGGTGGGCAGAGAGAGCCTAGTGTTAAGACACTCCGCTCCCCACTTCTCTACCGAATTATGGAGGCATTGCGTGTTGAATGGCGGAACTCAACGCAGGTTTTGAATCCAAACCAGAGAGAAGAAAAGAAAATATTGAAAATGCTAAATAACTTTCTTTATTTCCAATGGGATTCGAATCCAGAACCGGTTGCGTTTACAGTCACATGCATTAGCTGCTGCGCCACCGAATCCGAATTTATTTCATTTTTTTAATTTATAACCCATAACCCTTAAATACGACCAAATTTATTAATTTATATCATTCATCTTTATATAATAATAAAAAAATATCAAGAAGAATCGAAGCCAAAACCACCAAGCTAAATAATTACATATACTATTTTCGGTATTACTATTAGGTAAAAGAGACCATTTTTGGTTCGCTTTGTTAATTGCATAGCTTACAATACAAATCGATACATCGAACCATTAACAGTAGACGTAGGAGGTACAAATGGCTTCTAACAATGGTGGAGGACGAACATTTGACCTAATGCCGTGAAGTAGGTAATTCTAGTAGCAGTAGAAAAAAAACCGCGATCGATATGTAGCAATAATTTAGAGTGAAAGCTGGGGTTGGGTTACGTTTATAAGCTTAGCGATTTAATTTGAATCGGCCGGACAGTTTTTTTTAAATATATGTACCGATTTTTTCTAATTATTGATAAATTGGTTAGAAATAAGAATTCTTAGAATTGTTATTCTATAAAGTTTAATAGACGCCGTATTGAGGCAACGAATGAATTATTTTTATTTTCTTGCCCAGTATAACAGGCCAAAATGAGGCGCAGAGTTTCACACTTAACAACCAATGATAAAAAAAATTAAACTGAAAATGAAGAACGGATGTCTTAACACTAGGTTACCTTTAAATATCTAAAAAAAAACATGAAATAAAAACGTTTATTAGGCAGTCCAATACAGAGAGCGGCTGCGTTCTTCTATTTAAACTCTGAAATCTACTTTCATAAAAGCACAACTGTAGACGTCAGCGGAAAGCCATCTTTTAAAATGTCAATGTCTCGAAGATTAGGCGTAAACTGGTAAGTATCTTATGATTAAGTTCCCTCTGCCTGACCTGCTGTAGCTGAAAATAAAAAAAAACATGAAACCGCTACTCGCTCCGCGTACGACGGTAAACAAAGTTTAGAACCTATAAAAGGGTTGAACGACCTACCGCACGGAATATTGCGTTCCACTGCATTGCTGTAAACTAACTTCCATGTTGCCTTACCACTAATTATTAGACCACCACCGCACTAATGAAAGAAAAAAAAATACTATGAAATTTTAATTTTAGGGTATCGATTTAATTGCATGAGCTATAGTAATTATCTATATGGACATATTGTATAAAGTGTTTTTTTTTCAACTTTATTAATTATTTCACGTATAAAGCAGGGTAGGCAGAAGAGGGAACCTGGTGTTGAGATTTTCCGTTATCGGTGTTCCGTCCAACTCTCCAGATATTGCGTCTAATTGGCGGAATTTATTAAATAATTATTAAAAAAATATTGGTGTTACGTTACAATACACGTGTGTACAATATTCAAGTAACATATTAAAAAAATATGTTACATACATGTTAAATTTTAGGTACGCATGAAGGCAGAGCAGAAAAAAAAATGAAATAATTAATTGCCCCGAGTGGAAATCGAACCAATAACAGTCTTTTTTAGCCTCTCGCTGTGCGGGAGCACAAAACAGGCTAGGAAGAGGGAACCTGGGACTCTAGTTTCAAAAAACTAGGGAAGTTGAAGGACGGCTGAAATATTTTATATTTTCATACATTCGCTCTAAAACCGAGGCAAAGCGCGACCTTGAGTTCCGCCACTCAACACTACATGCCTCGTCACATAGGTTCCCTCTGCCTAACTTGCTATATGGAGACTAAACAACAAAACTTTAAAAAATACATTAGTAGGTACCTAATAAAATATATTGCACGATGTACTTACTTCACAATAGCAAGAACTCAGTTTCACATATTTAATACCTTTCGAAACTGTATAGAGAGTTTAGAGTTTTAATTTAGTTAAAAACCGTTTAAGTGCCAGCTAGGCTCGAGCTGAGCCTCCGTACCAATTTTAGGATTGTAGGTCCACGGGAAGTATAACTTATGAAAGTTTACAAATTTAAGTTTGCGAGGATATGAATCATTTTGTATGAAATTAACTTTAAATATAAATTTGTAGTGATATTTTCTATGATATTTCTTTAAATTTCCACTTTCACACACATTTGTATGGTAAATTTGATAACTGTAGGTTCACAAGAAAACCTTGTAGGTTTTGTTACGCGGCAAATTTCATAAAAAATGCAGGAGAATCCTTATCGGTGCATAAATGCTCGTATCTTTTATTTACGTTGACTTAGTAGTTGATTTTTTTATGAAAAGGACAAGGTAAACGTAGCGTTCGGGTCACTTGACGATAAGTGAACTTCGCCGCCTTCAAACCTATGCAACACCAGAGGAGTTACAGGTGCGTTGCCGACCTTCAAGGTGGAGATAGACGCGATTTTTGAACGTATCGATGTCGTATCGGTCTGGAAACACTGCTGCAGGAAGGCCATTCCACAGTTGTTGGCACATGGAAGGAAATTCCTACGAAATCATACAATAATGATGAGCAACTTATCCAGATGGTGTGGATAACATTGGAGTTGGTGAGGTACTATGTGGATAGAAAATTCGGAGAGAGGTAATAAGTCAAACAGTTCCCCAGAACATTCTACGTCATAAATGCGAAGCGAAAATGCACAGCGAGGAGTCTCGCTGATCAAAGTGTCAAGCCTTTTTGAACAATTCTATGTTGTATGCAATCAAATGTTAAGAGCTGATACTGGGGTCCACCACTTCAAGGATGACAACTGTACTCCATATTAGGCTGAGCGTGGGCACTATACAGGGCCAATCGGTGCTTTGTCTGGAAGCCAATGCCCAGTTTCTCCTATTCTTACTTGGTCTTGCTATCCAGATGATCTCGATACTGGCAGTCACTCCAACCGCTAAAGTTTAATATGCTGATACTGGGCGCGGCTTTAAAGGGAGTTTTGCCAAAAACTGGTGACACGACATTATCTTAGGTGTTAACGCCCAAACTTGTGTTCTTAGGGGGTTGAATTGAACCTAATAGTGGCAAGGGAATGTTATTCACTCTCTAAGGAGACATTTGCAAGGAATGTCTGAACAGAAGGCACAAGTTTATTTAGCCACTGGGCGACGCAATGCACATTAGAATCCTCTAATACGAGGTCATTGATATGCAGAAGAAATAGCATGGGGGACAGCACGTAGAGGGACGTCCAGCGTTTACAGGTATAATATAATAGGAGCAGAAGCCACTGACAGTGACTTTGCTGCGTTCGATGAAAAAGCTGGCGAACCACTTACATAAGTTCTCGAGAATTTTGATTGAAGGTCTTCGCTATGCCCATACTAACGGCCATACCCTCTCCCTTACTTACAATAGCCGCAGCCTAGTGGTGGGTTAGGTAAACCAGAATCCCTATTGACGTTCATTGATCAATATATTTATTGACTATCTATGATGCTCTCCATGACTTTTGAGAGCAGGGCGGTGATAGCTCCAAAAGCTCGATTACGACTATAAAGTAGAGTAGGGCGTGACACTGTCATTTACTGCGCCACTTTCACTCACGAATAGGGATCGAACCCACAACCATCACATTTACAGTCACTACTTCTTCAAATTTTAGTGTAAAAATAATAGAAACACATTATATAAAAAAAAGCTTTATTTGTCATAACACTTTGTGTTTGCTCGATGCCGATTTGTAACTTGAATAACGATCCATGGAATAAACGAAATATTTTTTTTTTTATATTATTTACAAATAATAAAATAATTACATACATAATATTACAATAATATTTACAAATATTATTTAATTAGGCATTTTTGGTAATTTCAATTTGCTTAGCTAATATTAGAAGGATATTTGTAATTGTTCGAATGATGATCAAAAATGATTTATTTTTTTATATGTAACGATTATCTGAGAGCTAGTGAACATATTTTTTTAATAAACATATTTTTATTGACAACATTTATTTTATTTTAACTAACTTCTCTTTAATTATAAAGCAATAGCAAATTTAAAATACATTACCTTTTGCTTATAAAAAAAAGTAATATTTAACTAATTACAAATTATTTTGGTACACCAGCTCTTAGACTATACATTGTAATTTGTTTAAAAAAATGTTTTTTTTTTTTTGGATTTTTTAACTTATACAGACTGATATCTAGAAATACAATGATCAATAAATAAATGTATTTATCTACAATAAATAAAATATTTAATCCACTATTTTAGAACAATATAATTATATATTCTTTCATTCTTCTATAATACATTCTGATAAACTAATATTTCAGTACTTCATACGAAATTAATTTTCACAATCTTTATTATTAAATGATTTTTTGTTATATTTTTTTCATATATTACAATTAAAAGAAATAATCAGTAATAAAATCCTTATCATTTTCCGCCCTTTCTAAATCATAGATTATTAGTGATGAAAAGCAATGTTAAAATACTAAATGAATATTTGTGACATTTAAAAGTGTTACTCCACACTAAAGAAAGAAAAAAAACTTTTTTGGAAAACGTATAACGTTTTCTAAGAGGCGCGGAGTTCAAATCTCTCTACGTTCAAATCTTTATAAATATTTTTAAAAAGTACTAGAAAAATGTTTATTTAACTAATAAACATTTATAGGCTATATGTAAGTGTTGACCAAAGTACGATTTGAATCCACTAAAATTTGTAAGCAAGTTTCATCACAATTGCGCCATCATGATGAATATTTTTTTCCAAGCAATAATTTTTTCAGCCTGATAGTGTATGCCGCATATAGCAGGATAGGCACAGAAAACCTGGTGTCAAGTTTCCCAGAATCTGACACACTATACACTCCGTACTGGCACAACCTGTACGCTGCCAGTTAGACATCACAAATAATTTATTAACAAGTTAATTTAGTAAAAAACTATTTCACTAATATATCTTTGTTTATAATAAGAACATTATATTCAATGTTTCATATTTTAGGGCGGAACACAACTCCATAAATATGTTAAAATGAAAAAAATACTCTTTAAAAAATAATAAGAAAAAAAAATACACAAAAAATATATGTACATTACAGCCATATTTTTTGACATTACATAACCAAGTCCATTAAATATAATATAATAAGGTTTAAATAAGGTTTTTATTTTTTTTAGGTTATAAGGTTTTTTAAACTATCAACAATAAGACAATATTATAACAAGCTTATAGTTAGTGGGTACGTTTGAGACTCAAAAATAATACATTTATCATATTAAATACCTTTAAGCATTAATATCACACGAGTATGGCAGATGATGTAAAGGCATTACAAGATCGAAATTGTACATCAAATTTCTATATTATTAATGATAAATATGATTAATAATGACGAAATTCATTAATCAATTTTTAAATCATTAACTTTAGTAACGTAATCATTATTTTGCTTATTAAATTAATAAAACATGCCCTATGCTAAAAAATAATAAATTAAGAATAAATTAACTTTGACATTAATTGTAACATAAATAATAATAATAAAAAGTTATTATTGTTAATATAGTTATTTAAAATAAAATTATATTATTGAATGGCAAATGTAATAACAAAACGGCAATAACAACAAAAAAAAACCAACAATATACAGATATCGACAATTATTGATTAAAATGTGGAATTCAGTGCAGTTTTATATTTTACCTTATTTCTATCAATTGAAATTAACTAATTCACCTACATACATATTATATTTGCAAAAATTAGTTAAAACGCTAAGCTTGAGAATAAGCTAAATTTGCATTAATAATTATTGAGAGGCATTTAAAAAATTACTTATATCATATTATATAAATCGAGATACATGCAAACTAACAGCTATATCATTAAACAAAGTTATAAGTTTTTGAGCTTTAAAAGTAGCAAAAAGTTTATTATTTAAAATGTTACCCGAGAAACTGTACAAAATGTAATTCAGTTATTTTTTTATTCTAGAAATATATTTATATTATTATTTTTGTTTCATTTATATTAATAACACAATAATATATTTTTGTTTTTTTTTTTTAATAATAAGTTATATTTTACAATTATTATAAAAAAAATAATAGCAAATAATATAATAATGATCTTAACCTACCCGGCCTAGCTCCAATTTAGAATAAAGAGACGCTATTTTTATTATTTTTTACACATTTTTTTTTTAATATCGCAAAGCTTCGCTGTAATAATACTGTAATAAACTTCCTCGCAAAATTTATTGAAAACATAATTAATTTTTAATTACAATTATTCTCACTGATTTAACGTTAGTTAACAAATTATTTATAGGTTCAATGGTTTCCAAATAATTTTTCGAGTTGAAACGTATTAAATAAAAATAGTTTCATATGAACGCTGCCCTAGCTCAAACTACTCTGGATGCCTAGATCTGAAGAAGGAAGACGATTTTTTCCTAATACTTCAATATTTATGAATATTTCAAATGAAGATTATAAAATTTTAAGATATGTAATATTTAAAGCGATCTATGGTATGATGCTACAATTTTGCTTTCAATTCTTTTAGTTCTATTTGATTCGCTTTATAGATTAGTAAGAGGATTTATAGTTGTGTATATCCTTCAGATCGAGGTGAGGCACGGCGGCGCGCGGTGGTCGTCGCTCGGCGTCAGAACACATCGTCACTTGGATCCTCGTCCAGCTCACATAGCAATTTGCTACTGTAATAGAAGTAAAAAAAACAATTTTAATATATTTTATGCAAAATTTCGATGAGAATAAGTGTCTTTTGTTTCCGTTTTTTTTTCGTCTGCGATTGGACCCAGTTTGACAATTGGTAGAATTGTTTTAAAATAATTGAAAATCATTTTTGTTATTATATCGCTTTAAAATATTTCAGTATAAAATTTGTTGTTTCGTAATTATTTTTTTAGCTTGGTGGAACTCAACTCCGCGCTTTGACTCGATACCAGAGAATAAAATATTAAATATTTAATTTCTTCGAGTGGGGATTAAACCCACAATTTTGTCGCGTTTACAGTCCCTCACGCTTATTCCCCTAAGCCATGATCAAATCACAGTAAATATAGTAATATTATGCACTAGTAAGCAATGAATGAAAAACAATGCTATCAAAATGGATTTGTGGCAAAGACTTGAAACGTGACGATCTAGAAATGGACGTTACACACTGCGTGTCAACACAAACGTACTTGAAAATAATTAATAGTTCCAATATAACTACAGCAATGCTATGAAGCTCCATCACCAAACTTGAAACCGATATTCTTCCTGTAAGCCCATTGGATTAATTTATCAGTGCCTTTGCTAGTAAAAAAAATATTTTAATTAGGTAATACTAAAGATATTAGAAATCAAATGTCTACTTACTCTTCTTTGCTCGCAAATGATTCAGCGTGCACCCGTCTGTTACAGGCCCTGTCACAGCAGTGGCAATGCCAGTATGCGAGCACACTGAGGCTGAAGATGAAGACCGTTGTTGGTAGCACCAGAGCTAGTATCAGACCACGTATTGTTGATTCCCAAGAGTACCTTGCCACCACCAGCTCTGGACGAGTCATGCTGTAGTAGCAAGGGAATATTTTAGGAGCTTTCTTCCCAGCATAATCACTCGCAAATTCTGAACAGTTAACTCGTGGAGGATAGCCACATCCTTCTGGATTGATGAGGAACTTTAAATCTGTTGCATTCCATTCTTTTGGGACGGGCGCATCTTCAGTGAATGGTCGTCTTGCGAGGTTGACGCGGATTTTGTGACATTTTGTAGGTGTAGTCGTACATCCTTCTCGACAGGAGGCCCATGTGCAATTAGTTAAAGTTTGAGCGTAGACGTGTTCAGAAACCGCACATATACCGGCTTCTGGGGCAAATTCAGCTAAAATTGTTTGTATCGCAGGCTCTACCACGAATGGTATTAAAAACAAAAATGCAAATACAGCGAGTATAGCAGACGTGCCAAGGCACAGCGAAGTGTAAAATTTAAATCGCTCGAAGAAATGTGCAAGCAACTGCTCCCTTGTCGGTTCTAGGGGCTGGAACTCTGGACTGCCAGGTTCGGCAGATGCGCCCATAGGTAGAGTCGATCTCTCCGATGTTGCAGGCGAGAGACTCGTCCGAGATCTACTCATCGATGACATTTAGGGAGTTTTTTGTAAGCAGCGCAGGAAGCAATTAGTCGTCTCTTAGTGAACTAGCCGGGCCCTCGCAAAGGAGGGGAACGCCTGGAAAGAGAGAAAATATAATATTAATCATTACGTAAATAAAAACATAATTGTGTATATTATATGTAGAGAAGAAATGTACATTAAAAATATATGGATTAAAGCTATAAAATGTGTTGTTTATGGATGTGTTATATGTATATAATAAGAAAATAATTTACACATCATATTTAATTTCATTCGTGTTCAGCGAATCATAAATAGGTCTGACATAAATTCTTTTCACTCATAACATATTCATGTCAAGGTCAAAACGTAGCTTTCGCTGGCGAGTGCTTAAAATGAAATATTTTACTTTTAATATGGACGCGATGATAATTTAAAAGCATATTGTGACAGTTTTTATCCATGTACGGTGTTACCATATAAAGAATTCTCAGACTAAAAAAAAGTATTATTTTTTAATTATAATAATTAAAAAATACAGTCACATATATTTTCCATATTGTTAAATATGTAACTAATAATTATTAATATATAATCCTATATTTATTTATTTAGTCAATAGCTCACGTGACTGATCTCAGAGGGGAGAAACAGGATCGTTCGGTGTAGTTTGCTTCTCTGACGATGTAGCTCCGCATACTTTAAATCTCATCTTCGCATCTTCACCCACTTCAACTGTTGTTTGACACAACATCAAAGTAATACACGAAACTACCACTAAAACTGTAGGAAGCAGCAAAGCTACAATAAACTGACGATAGGTGGCGTCTAAATCAAACCTAGCAACAACAGTATCTGGATTGTTTTCTGTATAAAAACACGGGAATCTGGCTTTTGCGTTATGATCTGTGCCATCACGGCCATACGTTTTTAAGAAATCTTTGCATTCATCAGCAAGTGTATTTACACATCCTTCTAAGTTAATCATCAATCTGCTATCGTTGGCTAATGTTAAATCTAATTCAGATGGTGCTATTGATTTATTTGGTACAGCTCTCATAGTATATAAATATTGCAAATAGGTAAAGTTGGTCAGATCAGCAATTTCTACTCTTGGCAATAAAGCTGCATTAATACAGTCAACGGCAACCACCCCTGAAGTGCCATTATGAACAGCGTGACATGACAGCATAAGGACTTCTTCACCAGCATCTGTCCAAACCACAGTACCTCCTTCTTCCTGGGCTAATTTAGCGCATTTAGCTAGAAAAACTCTATCGCCACTTAACACTATTACATTTTTGTTACGAGTGGGAATATCGACACAGCGACGATCGCAATTATATGGTGTTCTTATTTTCCTACAAGTGCCTCGACTACAAGAGAACAACCCGTGGACGTCTATACAAGTTATCTTTCCTCTTCTCCCAGAACATTTTAACGGTGGATCTGTATCCCTGAAGGCGCATTCAAAAGCGTCGGTTATATTTATACACTTTCCTTCTGTACAATTGAAAGTGCCCGTCAAGTTCCTACACTCGTCGCGGATACAATGATATTTCTTTGCGTTCTCTTGATCGATACCGTAGCAAGTTTTATTTGCAGCACTACCGCATTCAGATAAAAGCAAAGATGATCCATTCTTTCTAACGTTTACATAGATTTGAATGCATGCTCCTGATGTTTTGCTCAAGCACCATTCACCACAGGAGCCCCAATCACAATTTTCTTTGTTCACTGCCCTTGTTGTTGTACACATGATCGGTGTAGGATCGATTCCTGAAGCGATTGCTCGAGTGTAAGGCATGTATATAGCAACGGTTAGATATACAATAGCCACGCAGCTAAGAACTGCTGTCATTTGGCAAACACATATCGTTCCACATATTTTTTGGTCTTGCGGTGGTATTATCAGATCCTCGACGGGGGTGGGTTTCGGCATGGCGGAGACCAGCTACCTCTCGCGACCTAGCACCACTGACGTGTGAGGGGGTGGAGCGCATGCGCGGTGACACGATCGATTGAGCGCAGTGCAGGCAACTCCAAGTGCGCTATTTTTCTAATTGATGTCAATGTACGATGGCGTCACGATTATGAATAATATATTTACGTAATTCTTATAATGTTAAAATGGTATCTATAAATAGATTATATTTTCTAGTTTTCATTTGGAACTATTTAGTAAAGTATTATAAGTACATAATGTTTGAATTAGGGAATATTTGTATTTATGTAACAATTACAAATTATAAAACTAAAAAAAGCTTACATTTGTGATATTTTAATGATTTTTTCAATATTTTGTATGACAAAAATCATCTAAAAAATATAATTCACTTAAAACTCATTACAAATTTTCCAGATTTATTAATATTAAAGTAGGTGAAAAAATATATATTATCAATATTTTTGGTTTTAAATAACATTTTTTTAAAATACATACGTATTATAAGCACATTACACGATATTTTACGTACCAATACATTACAATACTAAATTTCAACATTACATTTAACCAATCACTATCGAACTTACCCTTCAAAAAATTTTGCTTTCCTTACACCAAAATATTGGCTTATATAGAACAGTTAAACGACAAAATAAAAAAAAACAATATTTCTCACAATTTTTCCACAATATTTACAACAATTTCTACTAAAATACTTGCATACAAATTTCTAGTGTTTTGTTTGGATTCGTGTGAAGTTAGCCGCGTTTGAAGTCTGCGCAATGCGGGGATTCTGTACCAATCTGAACATAGCTCCAAGGCCACTGTCATTTATTTATTTTTTTGTATTTTCTGTATATATATATGTAATTTTAAGTTATGAAATAAAAAAAAAACTTTTTTACTATAGTTATTGTGTTTACATAATGAAATACAAGTATTTTGGATTTTTTTTAACCACTAACTAGTAAACAACGTCTAAAACATATTGGTTTGTCAAAATCTTAACATATATAGCAAATACAAAAATATCACATAAACATAACTAATTAAAAGACAACACTAATACTTCTGCAAAAAAAAAAAAGAAAAACTTTTTAAACTAACTAAACAAAAACTACTACCTCAATAATCAACAGAAACTAAAGCAAAGCTGATGTTTCTAACTTAACATATAGAAAAATCTAAAATATAACCAAAAAAAACAGTGAAACCGATAGCAAATATCACTAACCAATCGTAATTTTCAATGTATAATATCGAAAACATTGTAAAACCAGTTCACTATGGGATCACCACACACGTGTATACCCCCAACATTATGACGGGACTGTGTTTACTCTTTGCACGTAGAAGAGTGCGCGTGCGCGGGAAAGTGCCAAATTTCTTTAATATTTACTTCAGTATGCAGCGTTTTCATCGACCTTTGTTGCGAATTTTCACTTGTTACAGACACTACTAGAAAGTGCAAAAGCTATATGTAATTATAAAGGGAAAGTAAACTTAAACTTAGATTTTTTCTCTAAGCCAGTTAATTATATATATTAGTCACTAGAGGCCAGTCGTGTGTTGTGAGTTCGAGTCCCTCTCGAGGGAATTAAATAATAATAATAATAATAAAATGCTTTATTCAGTAATTAAATGTTAATGATATTTCCTATTTCTTCATATATTCACTCTGGTTTCTAGGCAATGCGTGGCGTTGAGTTCCGTCACTCCAGAATTCAGCGGAAAATGCGGAATTAAAGTGCTTTAAGGGATAGCACGTGTAAACATTAGGTTCCCAAGTTCCCTCTGCCTACTCTGCTATATATAGGGTACAGCGTAAGGTAAAAAAAATAATTACTAGATTTTATCCGCGGCTTCGCCTGTATATTTAAAATGAAATAGCAAGAATTGATAAAAAATAAGAAATTCAGCAAACACAATGAGTTACAGCGAAACAATGTGAAAAAAGACAAACAATTATTCGATAAATCAGCTATTCAATAAAAAAATAAAAGTCTCAATTCAAACCAATAGTTCCCAAGATTAACACTATCAACCAAACAAAATCTTCAGCTTTATAAAATTATCATAAATAGTATAGAATAATATAAAGGAGTGTCTTGACACTAGGTTTTTGTTCACTGATAATTTAATGCGAGAAATGCACTTAAATAAAAATAGGATAAATGACTATTTATTTTTTTATATTTTAGAACAAATCAAGCAAAATATAGGTACGTATCATCGTAATACGTGTTCAAGAGAATACTGCGCAAATTCGACAAATTCTACGCTAACTAGTAACTTCCGGCGGTTTCACATGGAATTAAATTAAAGTTCCTGTTTTAAAAGAGACTCATGAATACCGAAATTAAATTATATTAAGTATACTAAATATGTAGTAAGAAGATTATTGTTTATTTTTATTGTAAATTCAAATAAAAACAGTAAAAAAGTGAATAGCACAGTGTCTGATTAGCTGATTGATCCGATTCCCGCTATAGGAAATGAATTATTTTCAATTCCTCACTCGCGCGGTGTTGAGCTTCGCAATTCAAATATCTAATTTTAAAAAAATATTTCGAAGGATAGGATGTATAATTTTATGTATATGAGTAAGTTTGTGTGTAAAAGACACCGTCCCAACATTGTTAGATCTGGAATTCAAATCAAATTAGCTTCCCGCACTTAACAGGGTATGCAGAGCGAACCTAGTAGGTATTAAGACACTCTGTTCCTGACATGTCTGAGCAAATCTGCGTGTTGAGTGGCGGCACTCAACGCCGCGCTTCGCCTGGATACCAGAGCAAAAAAATGGAAATATACATTTTTAAAAAATATTTCATTTCCCTAAGTAGGATCAAACCTACAGCCAGTCGCGTTTTACAGTCACACTCTGTGCCCCTGCGCCAATGCTGGCCTCAATCAAATCAAGAGATCTTGTATTACATTGTCTTATTCAGTCTAATAACCGTTTAAGGTCACAAGATTACTTAAAGTAGTACCTGAGGTCTTTCCTCGATAATAAAGATATTTGAATAAAATTCTTAATAAAATGCAATTATTTCTTCTTATAACTGGTACTGCACGAGTTTTATTGAGTTTTTATTGGATAATCTCTTTACATTGTATAAAATTGAAATAATTGTTATTTTATTGAAGGTAACTACTTAGTTGATAAATTGTATTCTTTTTAAGGTTCCATATCTCAAAAGGTTAAACCTTTTGGGAACCCTTATAGGACCACTTTTTTGTGAGTTTGTCCGTCCGTAAATACCATTTGTCTCAAGATCGCGTGGTGGTATCAGGCTTTAATTAATACCAAATATTAACTGAGCACAGAAATATCTATTCTAAGTTAACCAAAAAATCTAAAGATACAAGCATTTATGCATCGATTTTAATCAGAATATAGATAAACAATGCTAGGACAACGTGTATTTTACGCTTTAATATATTATATATGGTTATTATGTATTAGGTGTAACTTTTTATTTAATTATAATATGTATGACGTTTTGCTAAATGATTTGTTGTCTTTTAGGTGGTTCCATGATCCCATTCCTGTAGAAATTTTGAGATTTTTGCTTAAAAAAAAATGAGAAGTAGAGTTCACAGTTTAATTTTTGCTGCGTGGCTATAGATGAGTGCGGTCTGGCGTTGTTATGGTGGAACACCACGCCCTTCCTTTTCACCGGCGCCGGCTGGCTCTTTTCGTTAGCTTTTTTTACCTCATCAGTTGCTGATAGTAGAGTTAGAGTCAAAATATCATAGTGGACGTTCCTTTCCAATCCCATTGCCATGGTCTGTGGGGCTTGTCCATGCTTCAACCATGATTTTTTTCGCACATTATTATCGTAAATTACCCATTTTTCAACACCTGTAACGAACAGTTTAAGAAACAGCTCGAAATTGTTACGTTACAGCAAAATATCGCAAATGGAAACACGTTGCATTAGGTTTCTCTCGGTGAGATCATGTGATACTCAAAGGTCAAGTCTTTTCTTGTACCAGACTTTCGTAAATGACGTAAAACAGTTATATGATCAACATGCATTTCTTCAGTAATGTCGTAGCTACTAGTTTGTCGATCTTGCTCTACTTTCTCAAAGATGGCACTGATTTTATATGTGAAATGCGTCCAGAGCGAACCTCATCTTTCACACAAAAATTTTTAGACTTACACCGCTTGTACCACATTTGTGCTACTCTTATTGATACGTAAACCGCACAAATTTTATTCGCGGCATTCTTCGCATTTTTACCTTTTTTATAATAAAACTTTAAAATGTACTGAATTTCTTCGTCATATACGTTCATTTTGCTTGCTTGAAAAACAATTGAAAAATGGCGGGAACTAGATTTTTTTATTGCATCTTCAGAATGTTCACATTAAGTACATCCAAAGAGATTTGATTTTTACATTCAAAATACGAAAATAATCGAATCTTTTGCCCCAACCTATTAGAACCATATGGCACGCCGTGAAAACTTAAAAGGAATAGCAAATAGGATTTTTACAAGTTAACAACTCTACTAATGGATTTTTTTTAGCTTCACGCTGTATCCCGCATATAGAAGTGTAGGCAGAGGGAACCTAGTATTAAGATATTTGGCCCTGCCCTTTTCACCTAATTTTTCGAGATATTGCGTGTTGAAAGGCGGAACTCAAAGTCGGGCTTATACCTGGGTGCCTGAGCAAAGAAATGAAAATATTATTAAATATAAATAAAAAAAATAAAAAAATATAAATAATATAAATATTAATTCATTTCCCCGAGTGGATATCGAACCCACAACTGTTACATTGAGTTTAATTAATTTATATGGACCCCCTTTTATGCATTGTGGCGCAGTGGCACTAAACGCAACAGTTGTGTGTTCAATTTCCACTCGAGGGAAACATTATATTTAAATTATCTTCATTTCCTCGGTCTGGTGTCAAAGCGTCGTGTTGAGTTCCACCACTCCACAACCGAAAAGTGAACAACGAAGTCACGCTGAAAAAAACGTGAAGATGGGCTTTTGATTTTTTTAAATATTTGTATAGATCTACCACTAACGGGGAAACTCTAATGAAAATTACTAAAATAATATGTTAAATGAGTATTATAGTATACTATATTGTAGCCAGTCGTGGCGCAGGGGCACAAAGTGTGACTGTAAACGCAAGTATTTGTGGGTTCGATCCCCACTCGAGGAAATGAAATATTTATTTAAATTTATATTTCCATTTCATCTCTCTGATATCGAGGCAAAACGCGGCGTTGAGTTCCGCCACTTAACACGAAATCCCTCTAGAATTAAAATTAAGCACTACATTCCCTTTGCCTACTCTGCTGTGTGCGGGATACAGTGTGAATCTGATTTAATTTGTTTTTTTATATAGTATACTAGGAGACCTAGAGGCCACAAGGGTCAACGAACAACAATAAATCAATGAAGGTGGGAGTTGCGGACAGTTATTGTGTTATACACTTGTGATGATTGCCAGCAATTTATCATTTAGGCACGCTGGAACATTCCACATGACATGATTTTTGATAGCATATCATTAAATTGGCAAAAGAAATATTTTTATATATTTATATAACAAAAGTATTTTGTTACTGAGTACTGATAGACACCACACGTACGAAATTTCTCGATATGAATAGTTTAAGTTTAGAATGTACCTTATTTACACGTTCCATGTAGTCTTAGTGGTCTCCTACACTCTCATATAGGAGAGATTTTCTTAAAATCTCTGGGAACGGGAAAAAATAAGTTTTTTTTTAGGTACACTTTGTATTACGCACATTGGGAACCTCCATTCCCATTAATATACTTTCGATCCACCCTAGTAATACTATATTTTAAATTATAGGATCTACTAACATATCATTGATATGTAGAAGAAACAGAAAAGGGCACAGCAGATTTGGGGGACGCCAGCATTCACGGGCATGTATTCCGAGCAAAAACTTTCGACAGCAACCCCGATACTGCGCCCAGTGAGAAAGCTGTCGATCCACTTGCATAAATTCTCAGGAAACCCGTAAAATGGAAGTTTTCAAAATTTGATTGACTTGATTAAACCTGGAAACCGACCAGGCACTCTGACCACTAAGCCATACGTTCTTATCAAGCTACGTAGAATTTTTATACAACTTATTTATGTTATTAGCATCTCTGTAGGGAGATTTTTACAAGATTCCACTACCCAAAGATAATTACTAAGAATTATCGTCTGGCAAGAGAGAATGCTATTTATGAAATATTTTTAACATTTTTAAAGTGTTATTTCACACTGTGTGTATGTTTTCTAAATAAGTAAGTCCACTTATTTTTGATGTGGATTGTATGTACGTACAATAGTACTCCTACATTAAAATCTATACATATAAATAAATATAAAATACTTGTAATTTAGGAAAGTGGACTTTCTTTAGCCTCATATGGTTCATGGTATGTTGATATAAATTAAATAAAAATACATATTTTTTATAAAATTATAGTTATCGTCTACAGCTTTGTTTGCTTGGTAAAATGGAAAATACTTTTTCTAATGCTTTCCTACAGTCTGTAGCGTACGTAACATTTAAATTTTCAAAAGCCCAATGGTTTTATTTAATAATATATTTTATATGGCATATAGATTTACTCGTTCATCAATAGATTAGTTTGAGTAGCATAAGCGACGAAAATTATTTTGAATTTAATAAATCAGCTTCACGCCGTATCTCGCACACAGCAAGGTAGGCAGAGGGAACCTAGTGTAAAATCACTCCTTTCCCCAGTTATCCCCGAGTTTTGGAGGCATTGTGTTGTGTGGCGGAACTCTACGCCGCGTTTTGCCTCGACACCAGAGCAAAGAAATAAAAACATAAATGTAAATAAATATTTCATTTCCGCGAGTAAGAATCGAATCCACAACCAGTCGATGTTATTACAGTCACATGTTTTGCCCTGCACCACGACTAGGATATCATATTTTGGATTTAGTTTTTTTTAATAATTATCAGTCTATAGCTCCGATGCAGCGTGAAGCTAAATTAAGTTAAATTATGTTAGAATTTCTAGCCATAACTAAGCAAAAGCGTACAAATCTCCTAAAAACATTTAAAATTAGAATTTCACTTGTAATATTTTAATGCGATAATATTTTTCTTTCTTTATAACGGTTTCATTTGTAAACTATTGAACCGATCATCAGAAAATTTGATTGAATACATATTATAAGAGTTAAAGGATATTGAGGCCAGTCGTGGCGCAGCGGCACGAAGTGTGTCTGTAAAACCGACTGGTTGTGAGTTCGATCCCCACTCGAGGAGATGAAATATTTACTTAAATTTATATTTCCATTTCCTCGCTCTGGTGTCGAGGCTAAGCGCGGCGTTGAGTTCTGCCACTCAACATGCAATTGCTCCAGAATTTGACAGAAAGTGGGGAACGGAGTGTCGTAACACTGGGTTCCCTCTGCCTACCCTGCTGTATGCGGGATACAGCGTGAAGCTGATTTATTTTTTTTATTTTTAAAGGATATTATTGTATTTAAAAATATATATTGATAAAATATATACATAATAACCAATAATTTAGTTGCTATTGGCATATTGGATTTTAATTTAAGGGCCACGTATAAAAGCTAGTATTAATAATCCATAGCGTAGGCTTAGGGTGTAAGCCTGCTAACACCCTATTAAAAAAATCAAGAGGAAGACATTTTAAAAAATAGTATATGTATTATCAGAAGTTTTTTTTACAATTTCGAAAATTGATTTGTGTTCTCAACTATATGAAACAATGGCCAATTTAAAATTCAATACATCAATTTAAAAGCTACTTCAAGAACTAAAAAACATAAAATAACTTAATAAAGAACTCAACGCCGCGCTTTGTCTCGACACCAGAGCGAAGAAATGAAAATATAAATGTAAATACCACACAACCCACAATCAGTCAATTTTACAGTCACACTTTGTGTGACTGGCCTCAACTAGTAAGAATTTAGTTACAATATTTTACCAGTGTAAAATAAAAAAAAATCCCGCACACAATAGGGTAGGCAGAGGGAAGTTTAGTTCTGGAGGCATTGCGTGTTGAGTGGCAGAACTCAACGCCGCGCTCTACCTCGACACCAGAGCGAACAAATGGAAATATAAATTTAAGTAAATATTTCATCTCCTCGAGTGGGGATCGAACCCACAACCAGTCGGTTTTACAGTCACACCTCGTGCCACTGCGCCACCACTGGCCTCACAAAATGAAAGTTGTTTAAAATATTAAATTCTACTTTGCTTAAGTCTTGGCACCGACTTCAAACCTTTTAGTAGGTAGCACATTTTTATAGGACATAATGATAATTATTTGGCAATGAACAAAAATAGAATTTCGTAAATCGGATCAGAAATCTCGGTGTAATCTGTGCACATACATAAAAAATATATACCAACCGGTTGGGATTGGGAACTTCCTCTTTTTTGGAGTCGGCATAAAAGAATTTAGTCTCTAAGTAGACGATAGTACGTTACAGTAAAATAAACAAGACTTTTATGAATTATATCAATATTCTTGTTTTATTATATCGTAATAAATCATAATAAAATATTTTATAACAGTACCTATAGTAGAAAAATCCAAGACTTCTTTGTGATTTTTTTGTAACTAAGAACATTATGTTGATGGAGTAAAAAAAAATTTAATACCTACTCAACGGATTTTTTTCCTCTTTTTTTTTAGGATTTTTTTTGTCTCTTGTTTGTTTTATCTAAGTTTTTGTGATATCTTGATGTTTTTAAGCCTTCATGTATTTTTTTTTATATTTTTTATTATGCTTAAGAAAATCATGAGGCTATCGTGGCACATTGGTACAGCGTCTGACTGTATATCTACGGTTATGGATTCGATTCCCACATAGAGGGGAATTAATTATTTTCGTTTCCTTGCACTAGTGACAAGATACAGCAATAACTTGATAATATTGCGTTCCACAAGGTCCCTTTTGGTTACTTTACTATGTACGGAAAACAACGTGAATAAAAAAAAGTTAAATAAATAAAAAAAAATATATTCTAGAAACGCGTAGTGTGAATTTAAAATGTATAAAAAACGATTAATACGAGCGCAGCCCAGATCTTTCTGGAGTGTACTTCACATGCTATGAACATTTTTTAACCGATTTCTCTAAAAAAAAGGAGGTTATCATTCCGACTGTAGTTTTTTATTAATATTTTTTTATTAAGTACGTATATATATTTTATTTCAATGCATGTCTCGTGGCATGAATGATTGGAATATCAATTCAAACTCGAAAAATTATCTCAAAGTAGGATACACACATACTCTCTCCTCCTCTCTCCTCTAAGCACAGGGTAGGCAGAGGGAACCTAGTGTTAAGACACTCCGTTCCCCACTTTCTGCCGAATTCTGGAGGCATTGCGTGTTGAGTGGCAGCACTCAACGCCGCGCTTAACCTCGACACCAGAGCGAAGAAATGGAAATATAAATTTAAGTAAATATTTGATGTCCTCGAGTGGGGATCGAACCCACAACCAGTCAGTTTTACAGTCACACCTCGTGCCACTGCGCCACCACTGGCCTCAATTTAATTAAAATTTTAGTTTATAAATTCTATCCTATTGTATATATTTTCTTTTATCTCTTATGCTAATAGCAAAACTATCATGAGAATTGCAGAAAAAATTCAAGAAATTATACAATTCGTATCAATTAATTATATTTTTAAAGTTTTTCTTATATAAAAATAATTTTAACATTATTATTTTTTTCGTCTAACACGAATAACTAAAAGTAACCTGAATCTTTTACTAAAAATCTTTTACTGACTGTCGCCACACTCTCCCGCAGAGTGTGTTACGGAATCAAAATACTTATTACTATTAATTGAAATTTAGCATATATCCCAAATAAGGTAGGGTAAGCGAAAGGAACCTCCGCGGAAGAGACACTCCTTTCCCCAAATCTTCGAAATACGATGGCGAGTTGAGTAGCGCAACTAAACGTCTTCTTACCAAAGGGAGGAGAAAATAAAAATTACTCATTCTCATTTGGATGGGAACCCTGAGGCCAGTCCTGGCACAGATGCACAGGCGTGCGACTGTAAATGCGACGGGTTGCGGGTTCAATTCTGACTCGAGCAAACGAATGCAAAGCACGTCGTTAATTTCTGCCATTCAACACGCAATGCCTGCAGAATTCGGTGGAAAATATGGAACGGAGGTGTCTAATGAAACTCTGCCTACCCGCTATGTGCGGGATACAGCGTGAAGTTAAAAAAAAAGAATGGAGACCCACAACCGTCACGCTTAAAAAATGTCCAAGTAAACATTTTCTTATATCATACATCTTTCCTCATCTGTTCGCTTCTAATAAAAACTTTTAACTTTTTTACACGGCCCTAGCAACTTGGATACATAAAACGTTGACTGTTTGATTTGTTAACTAAAGAAACCGGTTTTGATTAAATCCTTCTAATATTATAAATGTGTTCAGCGGTTCTGGAGATATGAGGTAAAAGAATATAATATACATACATACAAGATACACGCAAAACATAACCCTTCCTTTGCAGTTGAATTAAAAAAAATATTCATAGGTACCTTCTACATATAAATAATAATATAATTCTTCTACCGGGAATTAAAACAGTAATTGTAAAGTGTCAGATTTTATAGATAATTTTTTGGTTCCATTTTTGTTTTTGCCATTTAGTATCCGCCAAAAAAGTTCAATGTTAAGTAACACCCAATAACCTCTTGAAAAAAATGGTAAAAATAGAAAAATTAAAGCCTACTATTTTATATTTTGTATTATCTATCACGTATTTTTTTTTTCATTGTCACACTTTTTCCCGCATAGCAGAGTAAACAGAGAGAACATATTGACACTCCGTTTCATCCATACAAAATGTAACGTACAGTAATGTAAAATGTAAAAGTACAATGAATTTTAACATGTGTAAAGTAAATTGTAAAACAAAAAAAAATATTGATCAACCAATATAAGAGTAGCAAAAAATATTATTTTAGTTGAAAAGAATAAAAAACCTGGTGAAGTGCGGGTCAGTCTCGCCAAACGAGGATTCCGTACTAACTTTATGATTCAGGTCAACGGGAACATTATTATACAAATAAATCATAAGTTAAGTATATATCTAACTTATGATTTTTCGGATTTTTCCCTAAATTGATACTGTAAGTTTTCATATGTTTCCAAATTTCATTCTCTACGAAAAGTGTCTACTGGAGTTTAATGACGCGGCAAATTTCTTACGAAATGCAATAAAAACGATGCATGAATACTTGTTATCTTTTGATTGCGTTGATTTAGGATGTCAGCTTAAAAGTACCGTAGACGAGGATATTTCATATTTATTACAGCTTTCATGCGAGTTTAACCTAAATATTATTAAAAGACGGACAGACGGCCAACAAAGTCATAGTATAAATAGTTCCATTTTTTAAGTTGAGGTATGGTACTTACGGAACCATAAAAATGTCTAAACAAGTTTCTACGTGAGATAATTAATGTGATAATTTGTGTGAATTTGTTGTTATAAGTACATATGCTAATGGAAAAATATTTAGATAAAATTTTGTAAGTAAATATGTATATTTATAACCACCAATGTTAGGTAACTAATAGTTTTCATTTTTTCATCTACAATATAAGAATACAAAATTTTAATATTGGACTCTTCAGGTGAAGCTCACAATCTTTTCATTTTTATTTGATTATTTTATTATTACTTAGTATTTTTTTAATGTTTAATGAATAGAATATATTATAATCATAATACGTTTTAGTAATTTATATTTTATAAAAATAAAAATCAAAAATTGAGGCCGGTCGTGGCGCAGGAGCACAAAGTGTGATTGTAAAACCGACTGGTTGTGAGTTCGATCCCCACTCGAGGAGATGAAATATTTACTTAAATTTATATTATCATTTCTTCCACATCTGCCTGTGTTCTGCCACTTAACACGCAATGTCTTAACAGTAGCTTCCTTCTGTCTACCCTGCTGTGTGCGGGATACAGCGTGAAGCTGATTTAATTTTAATATAGATTTTTAAGCAAACGAAATCGCAGGCTAAAATTTATCTAACTCATCTTCGTAAATTTGTATTACTATTATACAAATATTTTACCAAGGCATAACACAAAATATACAATAACCTTTTTATAACCTATCTTAATAAATATATATGAAGAAAAAAACCCAAAATCCTTCTGCGTGTATTTTTTGCTTAATATAAGCATCTGTTTAAATTCACCTTAATACTTCGAAGAAGATACTAAGAAGTAAAATAAGACAATTTGTCGTCTATTTGTGGATGTTATTCTTAGGAATACACTTATAATACTTCAACAAAAGTAACTTTATAAAATTATATCATCAGCTTTACGCTGTATCCCGCACACCGCAGGATAAGCAGAGGGAACCTAGTGTTAAGACACTCCGTTCCCGACTAAGATTATATGTTAAGAGCTATTAATAATAAATAAAAATTTTATCCTCTTTCTAAGACCTTATTGGTCACAGTTATAATAAAATAATGAGTTTAAATTTGATATTCTATAGTAATAAAATAGGGTCGTTAGTGTTATTTTTTTTATTTATGGTTACTGGTTTTATAAGTTTCGACTCAAGCAGCTAGCTACTATTAGCATCTGTATAAAAAGTCAGTTATATATTTTTTCACTCCCTAAAAGGTGGGGAAAGGGAATGTAGTGTTGTTCATTGTGTCTATTTCTTCTACCTCTTCACATGTCTTCCGAGAGTCCTTCATCTTTTTTTCTAGTTTTTGTGTAAAAGCTTCAAACATATCGAATTTCTGATAGTTAACCGGACTAAGGACCGGACTAATATTTCTGATAGTTAAAGGACTCGTTCTTATTTTTTTATCTTTTGTTTAAATAAAATACTCAACACGCAATGCCTCCAGAATTCGGCAGAAAGTGGGGAACGGAGTGTCTTAACACTAGGTTCCCTCTGCCTACCCCGCTGTGTGCGGGATACAGCGTGAAGCTAATTTATTTTATTTAAATAAAAGTAACTAACATTTTTTTTTACTGAGCTTAACCTTTAACTATTGACTTGCGGTCTTACAGGCCGCTACCCTTTACAAAAATCGTATATCCTCGAATGCTCCGGTTCTGTTTTTGTGGCAAAACGCTAAACTGTGGTATATGAGACCGCACGTCCATTATTTCCATTCAAAAAATCTCATTGTGATTGTGTTTGTTTCAGGAAGTATGCAATCAAAATAAAAAAAACAGTTAAGTGCGATTTAAACGCCACGAGGCTTCCGTATCTATCTCAGGATAATAGGTCAACGGGGAGTACAACTTATAAAAATTTACCAACTTAAGTTTGAGCGGACCCGAGTGGGAATCTAACCCACAACCGTCACAATCACAGTCGCACTTTGACTGGCCTCCCGAATACATAAATTAACATTAATAAATAAAATATAAGCAAAAAAATCAATATTATACTTGTTCTTTATCACTCAAAAAAATAGAATAAAATACAAATAAACAAAATGTTCACGATCCACGGGACACCTCGTTATCCTGTAAGAAGGATCAACAGATTGACTATAAAAGGAGTGATCTGTGAACAAAATCACAGTTGTGTACCGACTTGCATCATGAAGACATTGATTGTTCTCGCTATCTGCTTCGTTGCGGCTCAGGTAAAGTTAATATTTTATTAATTAACTTAAATTAAAAAAATAAAATTAAATTAAATTAGCTTCACGCTGTATCCCGCACACAGCAGGGTAGACAGAGGGAACCTAGTGTTAAGACACTCCGTTCCCCACTTTCTGCCGAATTCTGGAGGCATTGCGTGTTGAATGGCAGAACTCAACGCCGCGCTTAACCTCGATACCAGAGCGAAGAAATGGAAATATAAATTTAAGTAAATATTTCATCTCCTCGAGTGGGGATCGAACCCACAACCAGTCGGTTTTGC
>JAATLQ010038178.1:32945-81994 GCA_013421005.1 Heliconius erato x Heliconius himera | reverse complement strand
CACCGGCACGAGGTGTGACTGCAAAACCGACTGGTTGTGGGTTCTCGTGGCCTCCAGAATTCGGCAGAAAGTGGGGAACGGAGTGTCTTAACACTAGGTTCCCTCTGCTTACCCTGCTGTGTGCGGGATACAGCGTGAAGCTGATTTATTTATTTATTTTATTATAGTTGTCAATCAATTCTGCTTAAATCAATAATCATGTATTTTAAGCGGGCGAAGCCGTGGGCGGGCCGCTAGTAGTATAATATATATATTGTATAATATGTATATTGTATGATGCCATCTCTGTAATGATTCTTGTACTAAGCAATGGGCATTTTAACAAAAAATATAATATCTTGCATATCGGAAACGAAATATAAATGATATTATTTTTATTTTGTATCTATCCAACCTGAAGTTTTCTTTAAGCATTTCCGTGGTTCTCTTTATTTTCACGAGTAGAACAGGAATTATATACCTACTTCATCTAGGCCATTCCTTTATTTAATGGAACAAGTTCAATTCTCTACAATAATATTGAATTTTTTGATAAATGCAAGCTTAACGATAAAGAAATACAACTTTTTAATGGATTAAAAATTATCTGAAAACCATTTCATTATATTCTTGATTAGTATTTTTTCAAACCGCACAAAAATGCTAAGTTATCTCTTTTAAATAAATATTTAATTTTTGTTGAAATATTAAATTTCACGTTGTCATTTCCGAAGAATTTTTCACAATTAACATTTTTCAAATATTTCTGTTATGTCCCATAGGTAAATGAATAGGTATGTGAATAGTGGAACGGAATGTCTTAACACCAGGTTACGGCCAATTTTGCTATGTGCAGGATACAGCATAAATAAAAATAGGTTTATAAACAATAGTAATTTTAAGGAGAAGCCTACTAGTTGTCATATCATTAATGTCGATCTCCTATCAATTTCTTTTAAATACATGTGTATGTACTCGTATAGTAAGGATGCTTAAAGAGCAAATAATGAAATTATCGTTACATTTATGTTTATTTACTTACAAAAATCGTCGGATTTTTTATATTGGTGTCAATTTAAGTTTAAAAAATAGTAAATATTAGCTTACTAAATACTCATTTCAGATGAAACTGCAAGTCTTACTGGCACCTATTACGAGTTTTAGGATTCTAGAATAAAAGATAAAGGAAACCGGTCTGATGACGGATTACCAATGTAGTCAACAATTTGTACCGTTTCTCATACGTCTTCATTATGAGAGTTAAATGCGGAGCTGATTCTGAGATCGAGTAAGGCATTTCTTCAGATTTTATTTTGGGAAGGTCCTGGACCTTTAGCTTTAAACATATCTAATGTTCATCTAAACATTGTTTTTTCATTTTGTTTTTAATTTATATTTTGACGTTACAAGAAATATTTGTCGGTGTGGTAAATTTTAATCGAAAAAGGTGGGGGTCATCAAAATCGGTCACCATATTTGATCTTTACAACGCCACATACACATATTTCCTTTGGGGCGCACCGCCAGGATGAAATGAATGTGTTCAGTTAATTACTTTTATGTTAAAAGCTTATACAGAAACTGCTTAGCAAGCTTTCGCGATGTATTAGTGCGAAGGCGTGGGCGACGGCCGTCTCACCCACGCGTGACCATGCCATTGACTGTGAGAAGATATCGATAGCGCTTTGGGTTCAGTGCAAAGATTTTTATATTAAACGTGTCTTTTAGTATTGGTTTTCTTTATTAAAGTCCAATAATACATATATTGGAACTATTACAATTATAAATTGAAATATATGTTATAACTAGGCTGGCGCTCAGCTTTGAATTGAAAATGATATTGAAATATTGAAAAGATGATAAATTCCTCAGTAGCTACTAATAGATTTAAATGTGGTTCGACTGCAATGCCTTTTTGCAGTGTTTGCAACTTCTGTCTGGGGCCTCAGTTCCATTCATTTCCATTTATTCAGGGATTTACCATTTTATTTTATAAATATCTGAAGACGGAGACAAAGATTTATAATCTATGACTTTGTGTCTTTCAACTTGAGGCGTTATCAGCGTTCCAAAATAACCTTAATATGTAATTTTTTTTCAAGTAAAATATAAATAAAAAAAAAACAGACTTTAAACAATGAACTAAAAAGCAAAAATAATTATACATAAAGTAAACCGTGCTTTGATTTTCTGATCAGTCAAAAGTTCTGAGGTAACCATATAAGGATAAGATAATTCTTACAGAAGTCGGTTAAAAAAAATTATGTGAATCTCTTATTATAAAGTTATGCCTAATCATTTGCAAATGTAAAAAATATTTTTTTACATTTGAGATTATTATATCAAAATGTTAACAATTGTTTTCTCTTGTTCTAATCTAGACTCACTATGCCTGTGACTTCATTAGCGGGGGAAATAAATTAACAAATAATTATTAATGAACCAATTTAAATTGAAAAAACAAACACTGAATGTTAAGAAGCTTACCAAAATGCAATAGTGAAAACTTACATTTCATTTACGTACATCGCTTAAGCGGTTTCCGAAGGTAACGTTCCGAACAAAAAAAAAAAGAGTAAAGTTACGTTTTTATTATACAGAGCGAGAGCATCTGCTCTCCTTTTACGGGAACCGCATATAGGGTAAAATATTTCAAACCCATACCTAAAGAAATTAATCAAGATACCTCAACAGTTTAGACGTAAGATTTTTTTTTCATTTTACGATGTTTATTCAAACTATATTTCGTGTAACGCAGTTACAAATAGATACCAATAACGTAAACACATACTACTACAATAATACTACTAAGCGTTGCCGATCTGCCGCTTTTCATTCGCAAAAAACATACTAGAACAAGAAAGGGATATCTCTCGTAGTCTATTTTACGTAATTCAACTTCCCCACTAATACCTACCGACTCGATTTCGTGAATGAGGCGTGTGCGGCGTTATCGCTTTAATAGGTTTGTGTCTGTGTGCGTCATTCTTGACAAATGGCGTTTTATTTTACAACGATAATTTTATTAATTATTTTGCTTAAAAAAATTACTTTTACAACTTGGAAAAATCTCTTTTGTTTTAATTGTATTAGGTTTTTATAGAGTGGTTAAAACTGGGGTTTATTTAAAAAGTTGATGACAAAAACATTCTATATATAGAGTAATGTAATATTGTACATATGTTACTGGTAAATATAAAGTTACAAGGGCTGACTAGCAGACTGAGAGTAAATCTAGATTCCAAGTAAAAAAGACATTTATTTTGTATGAAATCAATTAAAAATATAAGTTTGTAATGATTTTTTTTATGAAATGTCTATAAATTAGTATTTTTACCTTTATTTGAATTGTATGATCTTTCTTCGTCCAAAATTTTATAACTGTATCTAGGTGTACGGGAAGTACACTATAGGTTCTGATTACGCGGCGAATTGTTCAAAATGATGCAAAAACGTAAATGCTCATATCTTTTGACTAAGTTGTGTTAGAAGGCTAATTTCTGGGCTCCACGGAACGATATACCTGAAATTAATTTCACTTTGATACCTCAACGCAATCTCAAGTAAAATGGTCTTGACACACGGACAACAACTGATCCTATGAGGATTTCATTTTTTTCCTTTTGAGGTACAGAACTCTAAAAATGGATATTTTTTTAGTTTATCAAATTATACTAATAAATTAAAAATTATGTATCCCGCATACAGCAGGGTAGGCAGTGGGAACCTAGTGTTAAGTCACTATGATACCCACTCTCCGCCGAATTTTTCGAGACATTAGATAGACATTACATTAGTGGCGGTCCTGTTACAGTTACAAACTCCCTGTGCTACGACGGCCTCTACCTCGATTCTAGTGGGAACTGAACCAATAACCGTCGCGTTTAAAGTCACACGCTTGTGCCACTGCGCTCCTACGGCCTCATTAAGTAATTAAAATATATATATATTTAAAGAAAAATATTTAACTATGCGGTATTTTGGTAGACGGT
This sequence comes from Heliconius erato x Heliconius himera, assembly GCA_013421005.1. Lineage (NCBI taxonomy): Eukaryota > Metazoa > Arthropoda > Insecta > Lepidoptera > Nymphalidae > Heliconius > Heliconius erato x Heliconius himera. Next base: position 78,023 of record JAATLQ010038178.1, on the reverse strand, counting down.
AAGTACACGGCAAGCGCAGTTTTTCCGTGTAAACTCCGACCGTGATCCTAAATCTTGAAATCTCGGTGGTTTTATCATCACATAATTTCGAGATTTTTCTATCATCATACAAATAGAAAGCTTAAGATTCAACCAATTCAGAAAAACAGTTGTATAAAATAAATTTTATAGTAATTAGCAAATTTGTCGAACTAAGTAATTTAAAGTGGGGCCAGTCGCGGCGCAGGGGCACAAAGTGTGACTGTAAAACCGACTGGTTGTGGGTTCGATCTCCACTTGAGGAGATGAAATATTTACTTAAATTTATATTTCCATTTCTTCGCGGCGTTGAGTTCTGCCACTCAACACGCAATGCCTCCAGAATCCGGCAGAAAGTGGGGAACGGAGTGTCTTAACACTAGGTTCCCTATGTCTACCCTGCAGTGTGCGGGATACAGTGTGAAGCTGTAAAAAAAAGTAATTTAAACTGATGTAACTTGTGTATTTATGAACCGATTGTAATAAACCAAACCCTATATGTTAACGAAAGCTTGCCAGAATATAATAGTGAAAACTGCATTTTGAATCGGATAAGCTGATTCTGAGATTAGCGACAACAAACGCACAGACAAGCAGACAAACAGAAAATTTTTAAAAATCTTTGGTTTGGATTCTCTTACATTAATAGAGGTCACCAATAACATTTTTTCTTAAATATCTTCCAAGTACAGAGACCGATCCGATCCGATTTATTATATATATAGATTAGGATTTTAATCGCTGCGGTCGAGTCGATCTTTAAAAAATGATTATTCTTTAAAAAATGTGTGGTCGTAGAGTACTTAATTAAATGTGCGATTATAACTGTAACATAACCTAAGTATTACTGAGATATATGTTGTTAGGTCACATTTTCAAGCTATTTATTAAAAGATTATAAGTTTGAAATAAAATATTTTTAGCTTTATGTATATTAATTTTTGTTACGATACTTTTTGTAAATACTTTTATATTCGTTTTTTGTTTTTATTTTCACGCTATGGAGGATAAACAAACTTATTTAAATACAAATATATGTACATTCGTAGTTTTCTTTTATTTATATAATATTTTAGGCAACGACGGTCCATTTTCTAATCCTAATAATTATATTATAAATGGGAATTATATATCGTTTTGCTGTGTCTTAAGTTTAATAAATTTATTATCAAAATTCAATGGCCCTATTTTAACTTGGTTCATATTTATTAAAGCTCACTTTTAATGTTGTTCATTAAACATAATTATTATATTAAATAGGTATAAGTTACATAAACCAACATAAGAAACCAAAACATATTTTTTTTATAAAATAAAGAAAAATATGTATACTTAACAATAACAAGGTGTTTGTTTTTTATTATCAGTTTTGATTGAGGAGGCGGCCACAGCGCGGCGACGACGACTATGGAATTGAAGCCGCTATGCCGACGAGGCGGGCGCCACGATCGATAGGCGGGCGCGGCGCTGCAGTCGCCCGGCGCTCCTCAGCCCGCAGGCCTCCGTAGTCGGCACATCGGCAGTCAGTACGCCGCCCGCCGCCGCCCGTCGCCGTCGACACTTGCCACGCCGGGACAACACGCGACCATGCGCGGTGATCGCGCCGGACGTGACACGCGACACAACAAGGACCACGACAACTTGAAGTCCTCTCTCAAGAAAGGGGCGAAGACTAAAAAACATAGGGTCGTTTTTGACGAGAGCGCGAATGAGTTCTTTGAGGCGGATTATATTATTGTTGTCAGAGATGAGTGCGGGTACTCTGATGAAGGAGAGTCCGAGGAGTGTTCGGGGTGCGGGGCTTGCGAGCGCTTTCAGGAGCCCGAGCCCGGTGCCCTCAGCCCGCCGGAGGGTTATAAAGACATGGGTCTCTTCAATCGGGACGGGACTCTGCGAGAGCAAGCTTGGTGGGAAGCTGGAGACGTTGTCCTGGTCGGGGAGCGATCAGGAACAGTCTTCACCCCGCAGCACTTGCAGCTCCTTAGGAGACTCCAACGAGAGAGGATGTTACGCTCTACTGTGTGTGCGGACTGCGACGTCCATACAACCATTCATCAGCCGCTCGGTGAGTCAGCCATGTCCTTGCCAAGGACGGCCGCCATATGGCCGGCCTTGTTCTTATTGTATCTCATATTTCTTATTTAGACAAGCTCTGTTTCACACCACCTACCTATGATATATGATGATAAAAGGTTTTGAACGAAGAAGCCCTACAATATGTTTATTTTGCAGTTTTTTAATACGTTTAATTTTTAATAATTATTAGTAGAATAGCTAAAGCGACTTTGTATATATGCATAGCGAAACTTAAAATGCTTTATAATGACTATTTTTATATTCGTCACATTTAGTTATATAAGCGGCAACAGCGAAAACATCAGCAATGCTCTTAATTAATTATTTTGACCTTATGTTCAATATTTATGGGTCAAAATGTTTACTACAATTACAAAGGACGTTATGAAATACCACACAATACAAACATTTTTAATCATGATAGGTATAATGTTGGATATCAAAAAAATAAATTAAAATGTCTGTTGATATTAATTAATATTTAATATATTATTACCTACTCAACACGCAATGCCTCCAGAATTCGGCAGACAGTGGGGAACGGAGTGTCTTAACACCAGGTTCCCTCTGCCTACCCTGCTGTGTGCGGGATGCTGCGTGAAGCTGATTTATATTATTACCTGCCATGAAAACCTTCCCGTCATTATATGTTAAATATAATTTCCTTTATACTCAACATACAAAAAATATCAAAGGCACAAAAATAAAACTAATAAAAATATAAATAAGTAAGAGGAGCAGCATTAGTAGTTGATATACGTATTTTTTTCGTTGATAAGTACTAATAAAAATGATGACGAAACTCTTACATATATAAATTTTCTTCTAAAACTGGTGAAGTTGATAGAGAAAAGTATTTAATCTTTAAACATTTGGTTAACAAGACAAAAAAAAATTAGAACAAAGTGACAATGGAAGACGATATTGTACGACAAAATTTAACGTTTACGCGAATATCTACAACATCCAAAGCGTCATATAATTTATTAAAAAACAGTATTTTCTAATAAATGATATAATGATTTATTTTTTAAATAATAGTAGGCATACTAGATGTAGCATTACTAGAATTTACTCTAAGCAAACTGACCAAATCACTATTTAGTAAATATTTGTGTTTATGTTTCTTTGAATTGCTAAAAAGATGACGACTAAATACGTATTTCTTATTATTACTATTTATTTAGCGTCACGCTGCACTCCGCATATAAGCACAGGAAATATGGGACCCTAACGACACTCCGTTCCCATAAAACACTTGCGTTCTCGAGGCACTGTGTTTTAAGAGGCGGAACTCAACGCTGCGCTTTGTCTATTTACCAGAGCGAGGAAATGAAAGTATTAAATAATTCATTCCCTCAAGTGGGAATCGAACCCAAAACCGTCGCCTTTACAGTCACACGCCTGTGCCCCTGCGCCATCTCGTATTTCATTCACGAAGGCGAAGACGTTCGTTCAGTATACATATTATGTAATCAATGATAACCGTCGTGTTAACGGCTACTAAAAGAAAAAGTGACTCGACTGAGTAAAACAAAAACCAATAGTCAGTAATTAAGAATGTTTCTAGAACAGATATACTTTAAAAGGTTTTTTACATTTTTTATTTTTATTCAAGAAGACATATGTCTACGTACATAAATAAATCACCTTCACTCTGTATCCTGCACACAGCAGGGTAGGCAGAGAGAATCTAGTGTTGAGACACCGGCAGAAAGTGGTGAACGGATTCACCACTTTCTGCCGGATTCTGGAGGCATTACGTGTTGAGTGGCAGAACTCAACGCCGCGTTTTGCCTCGACACCAGAGCGAAGAAATGGAAATTTAAATTTAAGTAAATATTTCATTTCGTCGAGTGGGGATCGAACCCACATACAGTCGGTTTTACGGTCACACTTTGTGCCACGGCACTACGACTGGCCTCTACGTATATATTTGTTTTATATTCCCTTTATACGAAATAAAACAAAAACGGTACCAACATAAAACAGTTACAAAAAAAGGAAAAATAATAAAAGTTTCCCAATTTTTATTCTTCAAATTTTGACAATACGATGTCTGGTTTTTGCTTTAGTGAATACTAATCATCGAAATCAGTCAACCCTACATCAGTGCCTCTATAACACTGCATATACCTATAAACAAACGAACAAACGTACATACATAAACACATTACTCTTCTTTAAGCAGCGCTAAAGGGTAAAAAGCTTACAAAATCGAATAAATAAATATTCGAATCGAATCGAATAAATAATTAAATAAATATGTAACCAAAATCTCCAATAAAGCCGTCACCACATTTGTTTATTTTACTGTTTTATTTTTTTTAAGTTGTACTTAAAACTAGCGGCGGAATGTTTATTTAAGAGTATTTAAGAAAAAACCGACGAAGCGCGAGTCGGATATGCACACAGTTGGTTCTGTACCAATTTCTCGATTGTGATTGGGAAATGCCTTATAGATTTTGATCATTCGGCAAATAAAGTTAACAAACTTAAGTCTGCGGGCGTATGCATTTATTTAGTATGAAATAAACAAAAAAATAGCTAATACTTTTTTTCTTTTCGGATGATTTCCTTAATTTTCTTTATTTGTAAGATCTTCGTTCGAACTAAATTTCATTACTGTAGGTCTAAGGGAAGTACACTATAGATTTTAATTATGCGGTGAATTTCATATATTAAAAAATTAAGCAAAAGAAATAAATGCTCATATGCTTTGACTGCGTTGTATTAGACGCTTAATTTCTGTGCCCCAAGGAACTGTAAACCTGAATATCTGATAATAATTTCAGATTGATACCTCAAATCAATTTCAAATAACATGGTCTTGACAGACGGACAAAAAAAGTGAGCCTATAAAGGTTCCGTTTTTTTCCTTTTGAGGTACAAAACCCTAAAAATGGATTAATTATTTTAGTTAGGAATTGATTTGATTATCGTATTTAATAAAAAATATTTACTTATTTCACATCTATCTAGGTATACCGTAACTGCACGTACACTGCAAATGTAGTTTAAAATTCCAGTTAAAACATAGATTATATATAAAATATAGATTATATATCCACAAATCTTTATTTATCATAGAAAAATTTCAAGCACTACATGGTTGCTTAAGAGAGTGTCAACTTACATTGGAGAATCCTAAATCTTGAAATCTCGATCTATATTACAATAATATAATCTCAATTTTTTTCTATCATCATTTACAAACATTATCAACAAAAACAACATAGAAAACTAAATATTTGACCAATTCAATATAACAGTTGTATAAAATAATTCTTTTAGAAAGTAGCAATTTTGTCGAACAACATACTTTAAATTGATATGACTTTTTATTGTCTCAAAATAGCCTTTATGTTGCTCCACAACCCCTCTATATTTTAGTGTTAATCCCATAATAATCGGTTCAGCTGGTCCGGAGGTTAGCCCGGATAAACAGAGACATACAGACAAATATGTTAAAATCGTTTATTTGTTTTTCTGTATCGTGTAAATATATACACTATAGGCACTTTAAAAAACACTTATTTTGATATCAAAGTCCTTTTAATTTTATTTATATGTATTGATGTATAGATTTACGTTATATCTAATATCCCGCATATAGCAAAGGATGCAGTGGGAATTTAGTGTTAAGACACTGTTTTCCCCACTTTTCGCGTAATTTTCAAGACATTGCGTATTGAGTATCGGAATTCAACGTCACTCTTTGCCTTATTACCAAAGCGAATAAAATGGCAATATAAATTTAAATGAATATTTCATTTCTTCGAGTGTGGATCGAACCCATAATAAGTCGCGTGTACAGTCACACTTTGTATTCAAAATATTCACTGGCTTCGAAATATTGATAAATGTTAATTCATTTCCCCGAGTGGGAACTGAACCCACAACTGTCGTGTTTAAAGTCATACCACACGCTTTTGTCACTGCGCCACTACTTAAATTACTTAATGAGATTTAAATTACCTAACGAGACCGTTAAGTAATTTAAATGTTTTGGGAATTAATTTGATTTGGCTCACAATTTTTTTCTGTATTTAATGAAACATATTTATCTATACGGTATTTAGATTGCCGGTAAGTACAGATATTTCAACCAATTTAGATAGCAACTACCAAATTTGTCGATCTAAGTACTTTAAATTGACATAACGCGGTCACGGAAACCGTAGTTTTGTTCCCGCGTAAATTTCGATCTCGCGAGAATTGCGGGATAAAAAAATACCTATATGTTGCTCCACCACCCCCTTTACATTTTACAATTTTAGTCCCCATACCCAGCCCGATCGATGGCAGCAAGCCTAGATTCTAGTCCCTCAGGGGACGCCCATGTCCCCGTTAACTTTCTTTCAAGCAGCCACATTTAAATTATGGCTAACAGCATTAATTTCAAACTTGAAAAAAAAACAGAACGTCAATTGATGAAAGCGAGGCTCAAGTTCCAATTCTAGGTACCTAGATAGAATCTATTCTGTAAGTCAACATTTGTTTTACATCGCGGACGTGCCTAAAGCTTGCTTTTCAATATAAAATGAGAAAAACACAAATTTGCAATAGAAACAGTTATTCGATTTTCATCACATTTATTATTTTACTACCAAGAATAGACCAACAATAGAGATACATAATCTGTGACGGCATCCAAAGTCCGAACTTGACTATAATAAAAATAATATTAAAACGTAAATATTAAATAAATCTTAGTACTTTGTACAAATCTATAAAGGATATTTAATGTAAGGTATTTAAAATCTATTTTAGTTAGGTACATATACTCGTACATATCTTTTATTGTATCTGTATTCAAGTTTTGTAAGGAAACCTACATAGATTTGCTTACAAACTTGAACCAAGTTAATAATTATAGGATTGATCATCGAAATTCTATAATATAATTTTATAGCAAACTGTTATAAAATGTAAAACTTAGTGGAAAGTGGCGGCTAAGTGGGAACAGTGGTCGTCTATAGTGCGGTAGCGAGAATTTGCCTGAACTTCTTGACGATTGACCTCTTTTCCACGCGGGCGTCTGCGCACAATGGACGCCGATACGTATCGTGGTAATATATTTTGAACTTTCGTTGCTTAATTAAACTATTCATATTTGTATTAATAGAATCTTACTTCTGCTTTACTAAAATGTCTAATGCCTCAACAAACATGCACACCACAATAGATAATTGATTGAAACATAGATTTACTTCAAAAATGGACTTAAAGAAACTAAATAAATTTGAAATAACATTTCTTTTCACGAGAAGAACAATAACATACTCAGTAAAAAAAACTGAATTGTATAAGATATTGAAGGGGTTTTGGCGAAATAGTGCGATATATATAGGTATAATTCACCTGGTCCTGGTCGGTTTCCAGGAGGCGCGGGTTCGAGTCCCGCTGCGTTCAAATTTTTATACGTTTTCTAAATAAATATTTTTCTTTCCTAAGTGTGGAACAACACTAAAAATGTTTAAAAAAAGGTATAATTCAGTTAAACCAAACAAAAAGTGCAAAAGGTGTATTTTCGAAACTAATCCAGTTTAGTTCGTTACTATGTAAGAATAGAAATTGTGTTAACAGATGCTGAGCGATAACCTTGTTAGCTTGCAACGCTGGCACGTTGTGCTGTCCAGCAAATTGGCAATTTGATTCGTTCATGATCGAGTGTTGCCAGACAAGTGAACACGTCACGTCAGATACGTCATCTAGAACAAAAATATTTCTAGACAGTTAGTATTGCCATGTAAAGCAATTTATTGAAACCATATTATTTTGTTATTTACTTAAATTTATATTTCCATTTCTTCGCTCTGGTGTCGAGGCTAAGCGTGGCGTTGAGTTCTGCCACTCAACACGCAATGCCTCCAGAATTCGGCAGAAAGTGGGGAACGGAGTGTCTCAACACTAGGTGCCCTCTGCCTACCCTGCTGTGTGCGGGATACACCGTGAAGCTGATTTAATTTTTGATTTTTTTATATTATTTTGTACTTTTTAATAAGAGTCACATATATTTCTTTTTCTGCTGAAGCGTTGTTTGTTTAGCCTTTTCAAACTCTGTTCTGTTCGATTTTGGCGTTCCGAACGTGCCAGTTTAGAACTCTATATAATTATGGCGTCTGTTCTACTGTTAAGTCAATTTAAAATAATTTTTCGTTATTGGAATTCGCCGTTGTAGTCAATGTATACATAAAATATTTACTAAACTTCGCCGTACATACAGTTAGTAAGGTATTAGTATCCTAAATTATGATCGATACTCTATCACAAAGTCAATACTGTAGTATAAACAAATATAAAGTTCAAAATAGCCATATAGCATCGAATATTCAACAACTAAACATTTAAACGGAGTAAAATAATATTTAAAATGACCTTTCATAATATTTTCTGATAAACGTTCTCTTTTTCGTAAGCTTTCATATTTTAATTTACTTAATGTGAAATAAATCAACCTATAATTACTTTTTGTAATTAACATTCATACGGTGCACAAGCGTGCGACTGTAAACGCGACAGGTTGTGGGTTCGATTCCCATTCGAGAAAATGAAGTTTTGAATATTTTCTGTTTAGTTACTTCCCTCTGATAACGAGGCAAAGCACGGTGTTGAATTCTAGAAGCGATATCAGCGGAAAGTGGGAAACGGAATTGTCTTACTAAGATCGGAGAGTTTTAGCACTAGGTTCCCTGTGCGGGATACAGCGTGAAGCTAAAAAAGTAGTATATATTATCTGTATTTCATCACCGCTCATAAATAAGAGTAAGATTTTTTTATCAGCCAATTAGTCAAAGGACCTAGCGCTAGACACATCTATATCATTTTAAAGTGTAATCCAAGGCTGCAGTTTATTACCTCTATAGGGATATGTAAATCGGAAAATGTAACTAATTTTTTTTTTATTTAAATATTACGCGTTGGGAATCGAACCTACAAATATGGAGTGTTAAGTCGGACATTATTTGATATTGAAATACTATATATGGTAATACTATATTTCTAATATAAATTTTATTCCTAGCGTAATATTAATATATGCGAATACATATAATAAAATTGTGATGCGCTATTTAACGTTTTGGGAGGAAGTTGATTTATGATAAATTTGTCAGTAAAATTTGATTGAACACAAAATATATCACCAACAGGCCAGTCGTTGCGCAAGGGCACAAAATTTAACTGTAAACCCGATTGGCTGTGGGTTCGATCCCTACTCGAGGAAATTAAGTGTTTATTTAAATTTATATTTCCATTTCTTCGCTCTGGTGTCGAGGCAAAGAGCGGCGTTGAGTTCCACCACTCAGCACGCAATGCCTCCAATATTCTACGGAAACTGGGCAACGGTTTATCTTAACACGAGCTAGGGATAGAGAGAGATAACTTTATTATTCCCGACTGCTAAGGAAGGGTTATGTTTTTCGCGCGTATCTTGTATGTATGTATTATTCTTTATTACCTCATATCTCCAGAACCGCTGAACGGATTTACATAATTGAGGTATCGTTAGATTCGTATTAGAAGCCCAAGTGTTCTTAGATAAGTGACGTTAAATAAAAACAATCATGGCGGCTGTGGGACGCCATTGGACTTAGTGAAAAAAATTTTTTTCGTTTCGAATACCACAATATGGGTCTCATTCAAGAGCTTACTACGAGGATTTCAAAAAGGTATATCATGATTATGATTTCCATAATGAATTCTAACAAAAAATAAAAAAAATATTTGTAAAAACAAAAACCCCGAATGCATAAAACTAAAAAGAAAATAAACAAGTCCAATAGTTTATTAGGATTAACAGTCAGGACCTCTTTAAATTATGCGGGGTTCCTGGTAAAGATTTTATTGATTGAAGAATTACTTATAGGTCCCGACTGGTAAAGACAATATCCATGCTTTTTTTTTTATCAGCTTCACGCTATATTCCGCACACATCAGGGTAGGCAGAGAGAACCTAGTGTTAAGACACTCCGTTGTCCACTTTCTGCCGAATTCTGGAGGCATTGCGTGTTGAGTGGCAGAACTCAACGACGTGCTTAACCTCGACACCAGAGCGAATATATGGAAATATAAATTTAAGTAAATATTTCATCTCCTCGAATGGGGATCGAACCCACAACCAGTCGGTTTTACAGTCACACCTCGTGCCGCTGCGCCACGACTGGCCTCATCCATACATTGATAGCTAAAATTTCGGACAACTCAATAAAACACTTATTTTGTGTCAATATTAACAAAACAATTGTTTATAGTAACATTTCTTTTTTATTTATGAACCAATTAAAATAAAAGGAACACTAAATGTTAAGGGAAATTTGCAAAAATACAATAGTGAAAACTGCATTTAAATAGGCTTAACCATTTCTGAGATTAGCGTTAACAAACACACAGAAAAGGGATAAAAATTTAAAAATAATTGTTTTGGGTTTTGGTACATTAGTAAATGCTCCCAATAATAGATTTTCTCATATATTTTCCATGTACGAACAACAATCAGTTACATTTTTATTATATGTATAGACTACGGATTAATTTTTCTTAATCAAGTTCAATCTTATCAAAAAAAATAATGTGATATGAGGGTCAAGTTCAATATTGAAGGACGCGTCGTTCTTGACTTCACTGACAAAAAACTAAGAAACGTGTCATCGGGAAAGACACTGGGGAAGTCATTTTGTAAAATTCGTTGTAAAAATATTTTTTTAAAGTAATTACATTTTAATACCTTTACAAGCTTTAATAAATGTGCTTAACTTCATGTACGTAAACCATATTTATAACGCGCGGCCCAATAAAATATCTTTCTCAGTTTAATTCAAAGTCCTGGCGTGTCACATAAGGTTTAGAAAATTATATTTTCGAATGTTATAAGAAAGTGCTCATAACACTGAACCGTTTTTACTAAATAACTACATTATTATATATAAAATATTAATCGGACTCCTAGGGCTCCACATCACGTATTCAAATCTGTAAATTATTGCCTATATTGCCGGAGGTTGACAGATACATAATATTTTTTTATATCGTAATCGATTCCGGTAGTATTTATGTTAAAGAAGAACAACCGATAGAGACCGAAAATAATTAAATACATATCTTTAAAATAAATTTAAAATCAGTTGAAATAATTACATCGATGATAAAATAATAAAAAGCAAAATAAGGACATAATTATATTTTCATTTGAATTATAAAAAGTCGGTCAAGTGCGAGTCGGACTCGCACACTGAGGGATCTGTAGCAATTTCAGGTCAACAGGAAATTAAAATTGTAAAAATTGACAAACTTAAATAACATATGAACTGATCTACAAACATAAATTTCCTTTATCGTTGAATTTTTTCCTTTATTTGTACCTTTGCCAAATATCGTACGAGAAATAGTGGTAGTGATTTAAATAATAAATTTGATTTAGGCAATTTGCTAGTATGTAATAAGTATATACGAATTATACAGTATTAAAATGTATTTTCTTAACTTCACGCTTTCATCCAGAGAGAACGCAGACACTACGGTCTCTGCCTTGGTCGTCCACTGTCATCAACCTCTTCACACATGCCCTCATATTTTTTACGTGACGTTTTTCCAGTATCATCGATACTGTGTTTTTAACTCTGCCTCTCTTAAAAACAATTATCGTTTTTATTTTGTTTTTATATTGTGTATGCAATTTTGATGGTTTTGTCAAGCTGGATAATTCCGTTTATAGGCATTCTCCATTTCGGCTACTTTCAATATAATCATGTCGTATGCTGTCCAAAGATAATCATATTCAGAGGAAATGGGGTTGATAATTGCTGTCTTTGTCTGCCACTACCAATTTCGGTATAAACATATACACACACATATATATATTATTAAGGTGACATTATTACATTACCTGGACAGCCAGCCAGGCGTGTTTAGTGCTTTATCTATTTGACTCTATCAATTAAATAAAAAATGTTACCTTGCTTTGTTTAAATATTTCCACATACAGACAGAAAACCTGTGTCAGTCACCCTATCCAAAGCACTCCCTTCTGATTCTACAAAAACATGCAAAGCGAATATTAAATATTCTAACTTCTCAAGTACTTTGCAGAGGGAAAAGATGTGACTTACATATACTCGTATATCATTTTGTAAGTTTAATGTCTCGTCGAACATTTATTCCGTAAGAACCACTTTTAAAAGTCAAAAATGCAAAATATATATTTTAGATTTGGACAGCATAATGTGTGCTTAGTATGTATTAAAATTTGAAAGGGACTTCTGACCGTTGAGTATTGCATTGAAAGCTTACTGTGTAGAGTTAGTAAGGAAAAGAAAAAATAACATTATAAAATTAACTTTCTGTTTTGAAAAACTTATAGCAGTTATACGATGCTTATAGCAGTTTCGAATTCACTAAAAGCGAGCTGACGATAAGAGTAAAGTTGCTCAGAAATTAAATAACTAAAGTATAATTTTTGATAGAGATATAACGTTTTGTATTACTATTTATAAAAATAAAAAAAAATAAAAAAATAGCTTAACGGTGTATCCCGTACACGGCAGTAGGCAGAGGGAACCTAGTGTTAAGACACTCAGTGTCCTACTTTCTGACCGAATTCTGGACGCATTATGTGTTGAATAGCGAAACTCAACGCCGCGCGTTGCCTCGTTGGTATACGAGTATACTGAGGAATTTAGACTTTTAACATAAACTAATTAGATACGTTCTTAATCTATATATATCAAATAATGGAACATAAAATGATTATCTCTTTTTCTTAGGACAAAAGTTCTTGTCTAGTAACAAAATATTGTTTTTTTAATATTTAATAAAATAAAAAAAATATAAATAATAAATAATCAATATAAAAATAATAGAAATATTAATAATTCTTAAAATAGAAACTATTTACAATTTAAGCAAGTCCATATTTTATGCACAGATCGACATTTATTGATTTCAATTGGTGTATTTCATTTTGGTTTCCTTGGACAGAGAGCGCTGTGTATTTCCTTTTATTTGCAGGAAGCTCGAGAGGCTTCTATTATAGTAATATTTTAACAGAAGCATTTCTTATAATATATTGTGTTTTCATTTCTGGAATGCATGTTGTTACTGAATAATATAGCTGTTTTTAAAAAATATTTTTTTAGCTTCACGCTGTATCCTGTTCATAGCATGGTATACAAAGGGAACTTGGGAACCTAGTGTTAAGATACTTTGTTCCCCACTTACCGCCGCAATATTGAGGCGTTGCGTGTTGAAAGGCGGAACTCTATACTCAGCTTTGTCTCTTACCATAGCGAGAAAATGTAAATATGAGAAAATGTAAATAAATATTTCAATCCCCCGAATGCGCATAGAACCCACAACCCTCGCGCACTTACAGTCGCTCGGTCGATTCAACAAACAAATTTTTATTTTCTAATCCTTGCAATGCTCTAGACAATGTCATCATAATGTAAGTTTAACTGAATAAATTGACTTTAAAACCTAAAACAAATCTATATTACTCATTTAGAAACATATAAAAATTTGAACGTAGCGGGACTCGAACCCGCGCCTCCTGAACACTAATCAGATTATTCACCAGACCGGACCAGATTATTCACCAGACCAGACTACGTTTACATTTTTATACGTTTTCTAAATAAGTATATTTCTTTACTAAGTGTGAAATAACACTTTAAAAATGCTAAAAATATAAATCTATATTAACAAGATATCTTTTGGTCATTCACAGAGTTGGCTTGGACAGACTATAGATAATGAAGATAGTTAACTAACATTTTACTTAAATAAAAAAAAAAACAGTTTTACGCTGTATCCCGCACACAGCAGGGTAAGCAGAGGGAACCTAGTGTTAAGACACTCCGTTCCCCACTTTCTGCCGAATTCTGGAGGCATTGCGTGTAGAACTCAACGCCGCGCTTAACCTCGACACCGGAGCGAAGAAATGAAAATATAAATTAAAATAAATATTTCATCTCCTCAAGTGGGGATCAAACCCACAACCAGTCGATTTTACAGTCACACCTCGTGCCACTGCGCCAGGACTGGCCATTTTACTTTAGGTGACTAATTTAAAGATATAACAATAACAGCAAAGTTTATAATTACTCTCCAAGAAAGTAGCGTGTGAATTAAAGTTCTTAGATCAAGATAAGCAAAAAAGAAAATATAAAAATAAATTTGATATATAAATGTGAAATACGTTTATTCCGCAGTCAAAATAATAACTTTTTTGAACTGTTAACCAAGACTTAGCTTAATTTTTTATTGTAATGTTTGTTTTAAACAATTTGAGAATAGTAGTTTAATGAAAATTAATTTAAATTTATATTTATTTTTCTGCCAACTCTGCTATATGAGGGATACAGCGTGTAGCTGATTTTTTTTAAAAGTAGAGATCGTGGTTTCTGAAAATATCTGTGGGGTCGATATTTACTAATTTCCCTATAATATGATCGTATGTATATACATTTTTTAAAACAATATCATTTCTCTTAAATATTGTATAATTTAAAAAAAAACGTCTATACGTAAATTAGATACCTTACTATACAAAAGCTAATATTAATAAAAGCAATTCTCTTAAAAGCATTCTCTAAAAAACATATCAGATCTTACGTTTTTTTTTACATTATATCCTATATGAGGTAATTAACGTATATTATTATTTCTCTTATTTTACTAAAAATGTCTATAGCATCCCACAATCAATACCATCCAGGCACCCAAATTTTATAAGGTCATATTCATTTTGTTGTCTCGTTTGAAGTTCACCCGTTGGAGTCATCGAACTTTTACATACAAGGTGACCGTGCAACGGGCCAACGTACTGCAATAGATAAAGCTGAATTTTGTCGCGGTTTCTTTTATTTTAAACTACGTTATTGCATTTTTTTAAGATTATTTATTGTTTGAACGGTATTCTCAAATCTTTTACATTAATAAAAATAAATATCCTTCATGAAAAAATGTAGAGTTAAAAATATTTATCATAATCTATCTCGTGGTTTAATTTGTATGAAAGTATAAAATGTTCACCTGTGAAAACTGTTTTTTTTTTTAATAAGAACTGAGTTCGTCGGTAACGATTAAATCGATTATGCGTAACGACGTATCGATTCGAAACGAACGAGTGAAGTATATATTAAGTTAACGTATGTGACCTTTTAGCAACTAATTGTAGATTAAGATAGATATAGATAAGATAAATGCCAGACACAAAATTTAATTTGTAATTTATATAATTTTAATTTGAAATTGATATACATTTTATATATCTAGACGTTGCTAGTAAAGGAGAAGTTAATGCTGTTAAAGTCAAAGTGAAAAGTTTAGTAGTTTACGTGTTTTTAGTAAAACAAATAACAATATTACTTTTAAGTTTATCAGCTAATTATCAAAAGGATGTTCTGTATATTATATGACAAAATGATATTATTCATTCATGAATTTATTCTATTTTTAAGATTGTATGATACTTTGTTACTAACCATCGTTAAAAAAAAGCCAACGGCGTAAGGTTTTCAATAGATACATTATACATAGATATATGAAGAAATGAGGCCAGTCGGTGCGCAGGGCACAAGCGTGTGACTGTTAGCGCGACAGGTCGTGGGTTCGATTTCTGCACTCTAGTGTCGAAGAAACTCGGCCACTCACCACGCGAAAAAAAAATTGGCGCAAAGTGGGGAGCGGAGTCTTTCATTTGGAATACAGCGTATAGCTGAAAAAAAATATGTTCAGAAATAATAAGAACACGATTATAAAATCATAATCTTGTTTTCTACTATTTCTAAATTTCTAAATTTCTAATTACTTATATAACTTTACGATCAAACAAAGATGCTCCTTAGAAAAATAATTTTAACAGATTCTATGATCGTACGTCTGTTTCAGTTTTTCCGCGCCTGCGCCGTGTACTCTTTATTCAGCTGGGTAGAATGGACGCGGTCTGAATAAACACACCCCGTGAATACCGTGGCACATCGTGTATTTGTAGGTTTTAGGTGTACCAAACAAGTGAAATAACGAAAATATCTTAACTTAAATTTATTCTTCCACGTACCTAATACGCTTATTCCTTAATGTGCTGTTAGAATTGACATATGAAAAATATATTTCTTGGCATCACGCTGCACGGGTAGGCAAAGCGAACCTAGTTAGTTAGGAGAGAGTTAATCATTTTCCGCATTCCAAACGCATTGCGTGTTGAGTGGCGGAACTTAACTCCGGGCTTTGCTTCGACACCAGAGAGAAGAAAATAGAAATATTTAATATTTCATTTCCTCGAGTAGCAATTTAAGCCACAACCTGTTGTGTTTACAGTCGTATTTTTTACCCCTGCGCAACGACTGACCTAGAGGTCAGTCAGAAAGATATTATTCCTTATTTTATTGCTTTTAGAAAGTATTATCAGTAAATAATAGAGACATTATTAAATAATTTTAAAACAGTGTCAACGTTTTTTACTAATACATTAATAAATACCGATCCTGGCTTTTATTACCATAAATCCTAAATAATAAATAAAATTAATGAATTATATTACTAATTAATTGTAAGTGCAAAATTAAGAAGAAACGCAACGTATAATTTTCTACTTACATCCAACTTACTGTGCTATTCTTAGTTTGTATTTTTAAGAGCCTCTTTTATCTTCAGCCCAATAAAAAAGAACCTTACTAAATGTGTGGTAATGCTACGGGATACTTCACTTGTTTCTGTTTTCAGTGGAGGTGCAAAAGGGAATGTAGGTTTTGCTACAATTTTGCTTTGCGTCTACTTTTCAGCTTTACTTTGAGCTTTAAGCCTTTAAGTAATAGGCTTCAAAAACAGTTGGTGTGTCAGTGCAGGGCGTCAACCATACAGGGCGCTCGTATCGTGTCAGCAACCCTGCATTGTACCCTTGCAGCACTTTAAAAATAAATAGCTGAACGTTACGTCTCAAGAATGTTTATTCAATAAAAATTTGTCCCTATAGAACGCCCGACAGCGAATATCTACGTACATTATTTTTCCAGATTCGCGCGCTGTGACCTGCATACAGCAGGATATCCAGAAAGCCTAGTGTCAAGACACTTCGCTCCACACTTTCAGACAAATTTTGGAGACATTGCGTGTTGAGTGGCGGAGCGCGTTCACAGTCACACTTTGTGCCCCTGCGCCACGACTGGCCTCAAAGCCTCAATTATTTTGTTTATTTTGCGGAATAGGCAAAGCGAGTCTAGTCATGTATCATTCCTAAGCCTATCGCGCCTAAGCTTGTGACTGTAAGTGTGACATGTAATAGATTCGATTCCCGCTCGAGGAAAGGAAACATTTTGTAATTTGTATGATAATATTTCTTCGTTCTGCAGTCGAGGCAAAGCGCGTTGACTTCCGCCACTCAGCGCACAATACCCCCAGAATTCAGCGGAAAATGGTGGAGTGTTTTAACACTAAGTTACCTCTGCTTACCAAGCTGTGTGCGGGGTACATTGCGCAAAAAAAAATTACAGCTAAAAAAAGAATTGCTACGAATAAAACGATAATGACAAAATTGTTCCTAATTTACAAAAAGATATTAATAGAGCGTTAAGTTGAACGGACGACGGATATTAATTCCGTTTCATAATAACAATGTAAATTGAAAGTTGAATTTTCAAGCTGATGGAGTCCAAGTTACGCCGTTACAAACCGGGCGGTAAGTAACGGCGCGCGTTCTTTTTTAACGGTTTACGAATAAACTGACACGGGTTCGTCACTTATCTAGATTGGTCAGTTCAGGTATGGTTCACGTGATTATTATTTTTTCGGTACAAAAAGAGGACATAGATTTTTTCGTTTTATTTTTTTATTTCAATAACTTTTGTATAATTGAGTTAAAAAGTAATATTTAACTATTTTATGTTTATTTTATTTTTTTTTAATATTGTTTTTTTAAGGTAGGTTTCCTTTTTTTATGTTGCATTATACAATGTCGACGCGGCGAAACATGGTTCGATCGACTAGATTTACGTGCTATTTCAAAGAGGGACATTTGTACGTCCCGGCGCCGTGTATAGGAACACCGAAACACACAAGCGAAAAATGGGACGATCCGTTCAAAACGGGACGTCTGGTCACATTAGGTATGATAGCAGAGCTAATAAATTATCTACGTTTTAAATAAAACTTTTTCTCCAAAAAAATATCTAACTTAGAATACTAGAAACTTTTCCTTTAAAATAATAAATATTTAGAAAAATGCCAATGTAAATATGTATTTTAATTTCTTTAATCACATTTTAATCACAAAGAAAACACGTTATAAAATACGATGTGTATATTGTTTACGACGGATAAACAAGAATCGTCAGCTAATTAAAAATAAGGACTAAACGTGAAACATTTTAATAAAAACTTGCTTTTTAAGTGCAGTCGCTTTATCTTTTAATTTGTATGTGCAGTGAGTAAATAGGAACTCACATTTATTCAATTATTGCGGCCAGCTCGCGGCTTCGCCCGCTTGAACAATTGAAAATATTATTTGTTAGTCATTTAGTTATGTATATTTAAATTTCTTGGAACACATCTTAATTATTTATTTACTTAAAAACTTATTCGATCTGTTCTATAATCATCCATTTCAGTGTTATTGAAAATTCACATCACAAAATCAGAGATTTCCGTTATACTATTTTTGACGTTGGATTTTTCAAACTTTGACACATAAAATAAATTGGACACTTTTTGTAGTTCAGAACGCTGTAATCAAAGAACAGAACAGACCAGGTTTTGATTTTAAACCCCACAAAGGCAAGCGCGGTGTTATGTTATTGTATAGAATAAAGGCAGGAAACTGATGTATATTGTCGACCCTTCACTGTCCGAATTTTAAAAGCACTTCAATTACGAACAGGTCGAACGCAAACTTTTTTACTACACCGAAGAGTCATTTAACCAAAACAGCAACCACATACGCAACAAAGCTTTATATTACTTAATAATTAATTATTAGATTATAATCATAATTTATAATGCGTGGCATCTTTTTACTGTAGAAAACAAGTTCGAGAAATGTTGAAAAAAATATATCGGTCAAAAAAAAAAAAATAGTAAAAATACATCGAAACGAAAACGAAAGAAAAGAAAAAAAACATCACCTGTTTATGCTATATATACAGCATTTTTTTAAATATATATATATATATATATATATATATATATATATATATATATATATATATATATATATATATATATATATATATATATATATATATATATAAATTATATTTTATTCAAGAAATGCCCGTATGCCAATATAAGCGTGCTTGTTAACTGGCTTCTTTGAGGATCTGTTATGAGTCTGTATAATACTTTGTATACTTTATATATGTTTAAGTCCATACTAATGATCAGTACAAATGTAAACTGTAAAGAGATATGTGTAGTATTAAAAATAAAAATCAGCTTCACGCTGTATCCCGCACACAGAAGGGTAGGGCAGAGGGAACCTAGTGTTAAGACACTCCGTTCCCCACTTTCTGCCGAATTCTGGAGGCATTGCGTGTTGAGTGGCAGAACTCAACGCCGCGCTTAGCCTCGCCACCAGAGCGAAGAAATGGAAATATACATTTAAGTAAGTATTTCATCTCCTCGAGTGGGGATCGAACGCACAACCAGTCGGTTTTACAGTCACACTTCGTGCCGCTGCGCCACGACTGGCACGCCACGACTCTTGTGTAATATTACTTTAAAATAAATCGAGGCCAATGTTTATATGTGATGCTGAGGCACACACGTCTGACTCTAAGCGCGAAGGGCAGTGGGTTCGACTCCCACTGGAGGAAATTAAATATTTAATATAATAAATTCAAAAATTAGCTATATTTATAAGTAAGACCACATTATCTTACCGGAAAACTGAGGATCTATTGATCCTAAGTTTTCTTATTTGCTGTTGTTTAATATATTTTATTTATTTAATACTTTATTTTCATTTTTTGTAACATATTGTGAACAAAATATAAGTAAATATAACGTGAATTTTTCAAGCTAATTAAAATAACATTAATAAACCAAATATTAATATAAATTAAGTAATCAAAACGTAAACGCAATTTTCATAATATATTACAATTAATTATATTATAATTATTTTCATAATTATTATTTTCAGTTTTAAGCATCGATTACAAAAAAAAAATTGTTTATTCGTTTGATTAATTTTTATAACTTTTAAGTATCTGTGATATATGAAAAGAAAACTTTGTTTTACATACATATGTATATAGCTACAAGAGATCTGCCTATTGAGAGATCTCGTATTTTGGTATCCTTTGTCTAGATCGTTCCAGTTTCTTTCAACTGCAAATAGAAAGGCATCTGTATATATTTTCTAGCATTTTATGCCTGCTAAGGTAAAGCAGGAGTAAGATTCGAATAAGGTCAGAGCGAAACTTTAAGAAAATATTGCTTATAATTTGTTAAAATTACAAGCAATATTTTCTTAAAATTTGAGGCCGTCGTAGCGCAGGGGTACTGTGATTGTAACGCGACGGTTGTGGGTTCGATCCCCACTCAAGGGAATAATATTTTCATTACTTCGCTCTGGCACCATGGCAAAAGCCCGGAGTTGAGTTCCGCCACTCAACAGGCAATGCCTCGAAAAATTCGGCAAAAAGTGAAGTCTGCCTACTTTGCTGTGTGCGGGATACAGCGTGAAGCTGATTTTTTGCTTGTTATCTAACTTCAACGGCAAATTTAATATATGTTTCTCATACATTTTACAAATAAATACAAATGTTTGAATTTATAAAGATAATTGTTGAAATTAGTAAGGACGCTAACAGCTGTTTACATCGCTTCTCGCCTCTCGGCAAGTACTACTACCACTACTAGTATTACTTCAAAATTTATGAAAGTATATGTTATCTGAAACTTTGCTTACAAGAAAGAAACTTTGATACTTGAAAGTTGAAAATGTCTAGTTGACATTTCAAAATTTAATTGAAACATGAATTATAAATATTTATTAGGTATGGTATTAGCATTTCAAGTTTAAATATTTTTGGCGTCACGCTGTTTCCCGCACACAGCAGGGCAGGCAGCAGAAACCGAGTGTTACTGAAAGAGGTTGTGGTTTCAATTCCCACTGGAGGATATTTAATGTTTTCATTTCTTCGTTCCGGCATCGAGGCAAAACGCGTCATCGAGTTACGTCACTCAACACGCAACACCTCCAGGATTGGGCGGAAAGTGGGGAATGGAGTGTCTTAACACTAGATTCTCTTTGCCTACCCCGCTGTGTGAGGGATAAAGCACGAAGCTAATTTATTTATTTTATTACTTTTAATATTATTTTCGAATGCATACAAAGTAAATGGATGTAAAAAAATCTTCTACAGGCTTCATTAACTTCATTGTTAACGACACCTGTCAAAGCGTATACTATAGCTAGGTATACGCGGGACCATAGTGTGTCGTAATAAGATAATGGATCAGGATTGAAAGTGATGTTAATTTCAAGTGAAGCATCGTTTTGGACCTCTGATTCAGAGTATAATATACCCATTTAATAATTTGTGTTTTTTATTTAATTGTCGATTCTTATTTGTTTTGACTAAACTAAAATATTATAGTTGGGACGCCCTAATAAAAGGTTTCAATTTAATACCTTTTTAAACATTTTTAAAAAGTGTGTGTGTGTGTGTGTGTGTATAACAATTGTGAATATATCACAATAAAACACTATAAACTTATTTTTGTAGTTTATTCATTATAAAATGAGTGCATGCAACAAAGTGATCCCAAAAGGTTTTCGTTATTTTGAGATACCCTAAAAATATGATGTTTTATTAAATAAAAGAAAATTATTAATCTTTCAATAATACCCTCTTCTTTTAATTTGTAGAGTTTTGTATTTGGTAAATTAATATTGATGTTCGTTTCACATGAGTCTATTTAAATTAAAAGTAAATGTACTTTCGACGTTTTTATCTGTTATTATTTCAAAAAACTGCACAGCGCTCGTGGAAATACGAAATATGCTTATATAAACATCGCGATACAGCGAAAATGAAATTATTTCAAAGTAAGAAATGATTTTTCCATTATTTATTGAAAAATTATTATTCCAACATTTTATAATAATTCTAGACATCAATCTTTATAAAATATTTAGTAAACTCCTGATGTAAAATCGCACCTAACAAGTAAGTAAACGAAACAAAACAACAACGTTTCAATCTCAATTTCAGTATAAAACGACAATGAAAAATTAAAGTTTCCTTAAAAAGTTGCAATTAGTACTAATTAATGGAGAAATAATTAACTTTAAGCTTACAAGTGATCAAATAGAGAAATAAAAGCACTATAAATCAGCTTCACGCTGTATCCCGCACACAGCAGGGTAGGCAGCGGGAACTTAGTGTTAAGACACTCCGTTCTCCACTTTCTGCCGAATTCTGGAGGCATTGCGTGTTGAGTGGCAGAACTCAGAACGCCGCGTTTGCCTCGTCACCAGAGCGAAGAAATGGAAATATAAATTTAAGTAAATATTTCATCTCCTCGAGTGAGGATCGAACCCACAACCAATCGGTTTTACAGTCACACCTCGTGCCGCTGCGCCACGACTGGCAAAACTATTGAAAATTGTAAAGCTGAAACAGGCAAAACTTTGAAGTCAATAAGAGTGTCGTGTTACGTCATTACACCTTGAGACCACTTACGACTTCGATATCAGCAATAAAGTACAGCAACTTGACTGGAAAGTTTTGCTCCGTCTAAGTCGACTGACTACTGAATATAACACCGTTGTGCTGTTCTCTTAGCCTCTCCTCTTGTTTATAAGTTCATTGTATCATGTTTCAAATATAAGTTGTAGATTTTGTGATTTATTTATTTATTTATTTATTTATTTATTTAGGACAACTAACAAAACATACACTTAATCGAATATTACAATCATGTCTTAAAACTATTAGCTTAGTGTTGTTTTACTTATAAGCTGCCACGGCATGATTAGGGACAGTTTCATATACTAAAATTAATTACTTACATAACTATTATAGTCTCTTATGTAACAAGAAAAAAAAAACTTAATAGAATCTATTATGCAATTTTTAAAAGTATAATGAAAGATTATCTTAAATTTAGTTTACCTGCATGTATTTTATCAAAACGTAACTGAACACTGTTTACACACATAGGAAGATATATGAAACTATTATTGGTAGCAATCAAATTTCTAATAATTTTCTCTGTGTGCTCATGATTGCAGTTCAAGCGGCGGTCACCAGAAAGTTATATATTTAATAGTTTTTTTTTATTTATTTCATATCTAACAAGGTAGGAGTGAAATACGATAAATGCGATCGCGATCGATCTAACGCAAATTTCGCAATAAGAAGCCTATATATGTATATTACGCCACTGCCCCCTCTATTTTGTGTGTGAAATTGAAAGTCCCATAAAAATTGATACAATTATCCCGGAGAATAGCGCGGACAAACAGAAAAGAAGACAGATAGACAAATTATTTAAAATTGTTAGCTTATGTTTTAGTATCATTTATATAACTAAATCCATTTTTAATCATATATACCAAAAATTAAATTTGCTTTGCGTTAGCATAAAACATCGGTAATTATAAAACTGGTTTTTAGATAAAAGGAAAATATACATATACAAAGTAAGCTGCTTAAAGACTTAGAAAATGCAAAATGAAAATATTGGAAGTTCATTTAAATATAAATACATTTTACTGTTTAAAATAATATCTCTTTAATAACAAAATGCAAATTAATGGGAAAAACCGGACAAGTGCGAGTCAGTCTCGCCCACCGAAGGTTCCTTACAAAAATTGGAGATCTCGAGGTTCCTTACTTGATTATTTTTAGGATTTAACCAAAATAAAAATTTAGTTTTTAGATTTTTTTCCTGACCTGGTCAACCGGAAATATATTTATAGTGTTGAAATACGCGTTTTTTGCGATATACACGGCCATAGATTTTTTCTAAGTAAGTATAGAAATATGTTTTTTATCAGGAAGTCATGGTGCCGTAGATCTGAGTATGTGGATTGAATTTCAACTCGATATCTCCAAGATTTCCTGAGATAAAGGGTGTTGACAGACAGACAACAGAGTGATCTTATAAGGGGTTATTTTTTTCATAAAAAGTACGGAATCCTGAAAACATGTTCCCTATATTACTAATGAAACTTCTCTTCTTCATTTTTAATATCTTTAGAATTCCTTTTACAAAAATGAAGTACGGGATAAAATACTGTCTTACTTTTTACACAAAAAGACATAACGACTAAACATTTCGAATTGTCCTTCACCATAAAAAAAATACCTTATTCGAATTAAATAACAAAGAGAAATATTCTAAAATCTGAATGTAAACATTTAAAAATAAATCGAAAGCTAAATGCAGTGCAGCTCGGAAGTAGTGCGACGCGATGGAAATGCACCACACCGACCTGACCGCCGCGCCGCGCCGGCCTTAATACTGCACTCGTGTGCTTCATGTGCTTCACGGATTGTAATAAAAGCATAGATTTATTTATAGACACTAGAAACTCTAATTTAGAACTTAAATTACCATTTGGAGAATACAATTCTAACGAAATAGTAAATTGCATTGATCAACCGAGTTCCAAAACAAAGGAAGTTATATATTCAACAATAATATTTATTCGTTGAAACCGAGGTAAAAATTAACATTAATAGATAAGTACTAATGCATCCAATATGAGCTAAAAACGATATAAAAAAATATCCAAGTTGGCCTAGCCGACTCCAAAAATATTGTAGATTAAATTCATTATTTTCCAATTTAACTTTACTTTCAAGTGATTAAAATGTTATTTTCTTCATTTTAGATTTTGTTTAAGTTTGTGCATATACTAATGTATTTTGAAGTAGTTTTTATAAATTAAATTTGTAATAAATAATCTCTTTTACAATCAGCCTTCCTTGAAATTTAAAAACGATTGAGGATATTATATTAACAGACAAATAAGCTGAGCATTTAAAATAAAAATAATCTATTTTAGCGCGTCCACAGACAGACGTCCTGTCTGTCTGTGGACGTAACGTATTTAATTTACAAACTAAGACGTACAAAGTGCAATATTGTTCCTAAGTAGCAGTAGGTAGCGAGTGCAACATGTTTAATGCTTACCTGACCGCGGCTTTTGCAATTGTTGTTGTGTAACAATCCGTTACCAGTGCTTATTCTGTATGATGTTGTTACCTTCCTATATTGTCATACGCTTTGGTTCCACATTCGGGAAGTCGTTTTAAGTAAACTTTGTTGAGAGGATGAGTAGATTCCGTCAGTAAAATCAGTAGTCCACATCTCAATTTACAATTTCGAAATTTAAATTTTACTAAATTATTTATTTTAATGCAATATAGTGTGAAATAAATATGTGTTATAATCGGATAAACGAGTATCGGGTCGGATGATCGGATAAAACGAAATAAACATTCCTGTGTACTTGATTGTTTAAATTTAAAGAGGTAACTACAGGAAATAAATCTGTTTGATTTGTTCGACAATGAAAAAGGAATTTATTTGGCTGAATAAATTTTAAAACTCCTTTTTTTCAGCTTTACATTGTATACCGCATGCAGTACAGTAGGAAGAAGGAGCCTGGTGTTAGGACACTCTGCTGCCCGCTTACCGCCGAATTCTGGAACGCTGTGTTTAAATATTTCATTTCATCGAATAGAAATCGAATTCACAAAATGTCGCGTTTTCAGTGACACGCTTGTGCCACTGCGCCACGTCTGGTCTCAAGTATGGCTTCTTCTTAAAACGAGATATCATATTGTCAATCTGTAGGTAAATAACTACTATGGACAGATTTTTTTTGTTTGGATATTGTATAAAATATAAATGAATCTGTTAGGATTGAAAAACAAATAATTTGGATAATTAACAAGTAAATGTCGAATATAATATAAATATAGAATATAGATAAAGGAAAAAGTTAATAATATTTTTATCGCGTCGTCAAATTGTTACCGAACACTACTAAAAATTAGTTCATTTATATCTAAATGTATGCTTGCTGCTTAGATATTTTAAATCAGCTTCACGCTGTCTGTATCCCGCACACAGCAGAGTAGGCAGAGGGAACCTAGTGTTAAGATTCTCCGTTCCCCACTTTCTGCCGAATTCTAGAGGCATTGCGTGTTGAGTAGCAGAACTCAATGCCGCGTTTAACCTCGACACCAGAGCGAAGAAATGGAAATATAAATTTAAGTAAATATTTCATCTCCTCGAGTGGGGATCGAATCCACAACCAGTCGGTTTTGGGTGACTGGCCTCCTAGATAATTTATATAAGCTTATTCACCGACGGGGCTGGTGCTGGTGTGCATGCAATTAGTCTACCATACTAAAATTATGAACATATTTGCGGTAAATTACAGATTACCACTACATAGATATGTTAGCCAATATTGAGTTAATATGGAAGTGTAATTACCGCGTATCTATAGCGCACTGTAACGTACTTCAGTTTGTCTACTCACGCGTACTAAGTAATTAGAGGCTTTGGCTATTTCTATTAAGCATATAATAGTGTTAGTATTGATGGTCATAATTTATTATGGTGTTTTTTTAGGGTTCCGTACTTCAAATTGTTAAAATGGAACCTTTATAGGACCGCTTTTTTGTCCTGTACGTCTGTCGAGACTATTCATCTCAAGATCGCGTAGACGTATCAAACTAAAAAGAAATTAAATACTATGGTCTTTTGAAGCGCAGAAGAAATTAAGCTTTTTTGTATACGCAATCAAAAGATACGAGCATTTATGCATTCATTTTGCTGCATTTTGAATGACATTCGTCGCGTAATCAAAACCTATGGTTATAAAATTTGGCGTGAAGTGATAACTTACAATAACAAAAAAAAGAAATCGGAAAAGTGAAAATTTATTGGTGTTTTACTACACAAACTACAAACTTATAGTTGTATTTCGTTTCATACAAAATGAGCATAAGCATAATTGCAAATGCCCACAAACTTGTGATTGCTTACTTTTATAAGTTGTACTTCCCGTTGACTTATAATCCTGAAATTGGTCTTGCCTTGGTAGGCGACTCCGACTCGCACCTAACCGGTTTTATAATGTAATGAAAGTTAATAATTTTATCAAAATCGGTGATGTACCTAATATTAATATACAGGATGGAAGTGTCAGCGCTCCTTTTACGGGAACAGCATATAGGGTAAAATATGTTAAGCCCATACCTAAAAAGTTTAATCAAGATACTTCAACTGTTTAGACGTAGATTTTTCTTTTCATTTCACAATGTTTACCAATACCTGTATTTCGTGACGCAGTTACTTATAGATACCAATAAAGTAAGCACATCTACTACAAAAATACTACTTAAGGTTAATCAACTTTGAACTTTGCCGCCAATACCTACTCGATTTCGGAATGAGGCGTATGCGGTGGTTTCCCTTTGATAGATTTATGTGTGCGTGAGTAGTTCTTGATAAATGGCGTTTTATATTACAACAATAATTTTATTATTTATTTTGTTTAAAAAAACACTTTTTGGGAGAAACAAATAATGATATTAGGCTTTTATAGAGTAGTTAAAACTGTAGTTTCGTTTAAAGTGGTGCTGACACTTCCACCTTGTATAAGTAGGTATATGACATATGACTACCGCGCCGGTAACTCGTTTGCATCGAATCCGTAAATCTTTCATGGGATAATGTGTACGTTTATTTGATAGACCGAGATGGCTTCCGAGAATATTTTATATCATACGTTAAAAAAAATTGTGAAAAACTAAGATTTTGTCATTACCGGTCCTACCTTATTAATTAAACAAGTGAACCCGCGGCACGGTGTACTTAAGAAAAATTGATTTATTATTATTTTAGTATAATATTTATTAATAATTATCAGTTTTCAGATTTTTCTATAAATAATCAAGTTTCTAGGTCGTGTAGAAGTGAGTTAGGTTTTTGATGAGTGAGTCAGTCACAAAAATGTCTGTTTTCAGGTGTTAATATCAATAACCGTTTGGATATTTTTTTTTATTTTTTACATACAATATAAAATAGGGGGTTTTAATGAATATGCTAAATTTCATGCATTTAAACTAATTGGAGTTATGAGGGGCTAAAAGTAGTTTGAAATGGTTCGTGTAAAATACATTGCGCGTTTCCAGCTGTTTAACTGGGCGAGTCCGATTCCAACTTAACCGGGTATTTTATTATCATCACGTTGTATCCCACACAGTAGGCTAGTCAGAGAGCGTTAGAACACTCCGTTCCCCACTACCACATTGCGTGTAAAGTGGAGGGTTTCAGGTAACTAAATTTAATAACGTCTTCCTACAAAAATTCGCTTTCAACATAAAATAAATATTTTGTCAGCGTTTTTCAACAACCGAGAGAATTTCACTTTCAGCATCAAGTACAGTACAGTTTTATATTGTGTTTGCATTGACAAACTGTGGTTTTATTGAACTTTTTCTACATTGCTGTAATTTGAAAGGCACGTGCATAGAGCGCATCGACACGCCGATAAAAGTGAACGAAAAGTAAAACAAATAAGAGTATTTAGGTTAAAAGTATTTTCAATTTTAGTGATAAATATACGGCGGTGAACGTGACGGGGGCTTGTGTTTGTTTTTAGTTACCTGTACATATCGGACTAACTACTTTAGAAGTCATAAAAATATAACTACATATATTTATTTATTTAAAGCATTTCCTACGTTTATTTATAACTACTAATCAAAATGGGGTAAGAGATGGGAATATAGGACACTTGACAAGTGATAGATTCGTTTCATTTCGTTAGACACTGTACTTAGGCATCACTTGAAAATCAATACCTATGATGATTTTTACTTTGTCATTTTTTTTTCTAACTTTTAAATTTTTATTATTATCCTCATTATATAGATTTTACTTACTTTAAGTCCAGATGATTGATGATGATAAGAAAGAATTTCAGAATTGATGAATTATCCAAATTGCCCATTTCCTCACGATATTAGTCAGGGGTGTCCGTGCAACATTGTATCTGTAGTTGTTTCAGTTAACGGTTTAATCGTGAAAAGCCTCGACCAACATCTCAAGAGGCTATCGCTTAACTGTAAGGTCAATTGCCTAGATGAAAAAAAGGCAGTAAAACTAGCATTTATAAGTATATATTTATAGAAAAGACAAACATAATGTTATGTGTTATAAATAATTAGCTTTATGTATATTTTATAAATATCAAATATCAACAATGATCGTATTTTTTAATTCAAAATCAAAAATTCTTAAAGAAATTAGGAATATATATATATATATATATATATATATATATATATATATATATATATATATATATATATATATATATATATATATATGATTTGAAATATAAATAAATTGTTAAATCTGATTAAAAATAAATTGTCGACTTAAAAAATATGATGTGTTGATTTGTTGGTGGCTTAAAAACTCGCAAAATCATGTTGAACCACATTAGATAAATATATATACCTACTTGTATATTAAAAAAACCTAGAGCTACTTAGTTAGTAGATATTTATTCGAAGGTTAAGTAAAAGCATACACTCTATTAAATTGTCTAATAAGTTAGTTTATGACAATACATATACCATGATTTTTTTTCTTTACTATTTTGTATAGGAAAGTATTAATCCGCCGACACAGGCAGGCTCTTTTGAGTTAGTAACAGTTCACATGCTAACACTTTATGTGAGTATAGGGTAGGTGGGGGAGCTACAACATGTAACTTGGGAACTAGTCGATCGATTGAAATGAAACTCTGCAACTCTTTATATTCAGACTTATACCTGGGCAAAAAGTTCTTGTGCAATTTACTCTTATACAAACACACAGATGAAAGTTTAAGATTGTTGATTTGGATTTCGCTTTATCCTCGCGACCCCATGTTAAATTTTTCAATTTTGTTCAGTGTAAAACTCTCGACTATATTTATCAAAAACTTTAAAACCGTCACTACGAAATTGTCGGATTCTCTCTTGCCTGAAGTTTAACTAAGTGCAGACGATTGGGTTCCACTGACTGTAGCTATGGTTAGATATACCTGATATTTTTCGGTTTAAGAGCTAAGGAATCAGTAATTAGTATTTTTTTTTAATGTAGTGGGCAAAGGCCCATTACATTAAATTTTAGCTCTCAGTGTTATATAGATTGATGAGAATTGAGAATTAAGTATGGAAATTCCTAGGAATTAATGATTTAATCCTCAGATAATGTTGCTCCTGTTCATATTGAAACTATAAAATGATAAAATATATATTTTTAATTAAGATCTTTACATTTATATACATTAGTGTTTTATTAGTCTGCCCTCCTACTCAATGACCTAAAAAGTACAAGATAATTTGGTGTATAGTAAGATAGCAACGTGTCTCTTAGTCTGGCCAAAAATACTGTTACAATTAAAATAAACAGAATATTTTGAATTTGAAATCTGTCATTTTTATACGACTGTTCATTGAGTTTTAGGGCCAATGTATTGTATATTATTTTGTGATATTAAAATGGAGTAGGGTGATAAAGAGGACTGAATCGCTGAGATTGCATTGCATAAAGTAGGCATGGAGCCAAATACAAATTTTAAAATCCTCCATGCGTTTGGTGTTAGTTAAATGTTTACGTACCGAGCTATTGATAGGTATAATGAAACCTCTGTTTGTGACAGAAAAACATCTGGTCATCCTCGTAGTATTCGTACGAAAAAGGTGATCAAAGCAGTAGCAGTAGAAAAAACCTGATGAAAATGGCATCTAGAACCATGTCACGTTTTTTAAAAGATGACTTAGAACTTGCAGCACGCTACGTGCAATGCACGCACGTGGTGGTATATCTTAACTGATAATTTGAAAAGAATATATTCAAATTAATATAGAAAGAAAGTGATAATGTCGCCCTTTGGTTTTTGAGGTCCAATTTGAAAAGTAAAAGCAAATCTAAGTAATATATCACCGGGTTCGTTATTTATTTATCTAATTATGATTTACTATGGAAAAAAATAAATTCCGACAGTATATTAAAAAATATATATTTTCCGAATAAACGCAAATTTAACAATTTGAGATCAAGTGAGAGTTATATGGCCCCCCTTTAGCAAATAAAAATGAACAAAAATAAATGACGGAGAGTATTGAAGTTAATTACAAAAATCGCTGATTTGTTTCGCCTGCACAGCTAGGGTGAGACTATAAGTTATAGATTTGACGCTGTATCCACTCATCTTTAAGTCTCTCGCTAGAATAACTCATATCACAAAAAAATCAAAATGTATAAATGTATCTAAGTCTTCAGGATGACTTCTACGAGTTTTTCGTTATTGGAGCTCCTGCTGGATATCATGTCTCTTTGGTGCCGGCTAGAGCTGCTGGCGACATTCTCTCTTCATGATTTTATCCCGAAAGCAAAAATTCGCACAATTTAATAGCTGGGGGACTA
The DNA here is from genome assembly GCA_013421005.1 of Heliconius erato x Heliconius himera. Lineage (NCBI taxonomy): Eukaryota > Metazoa > Arthropoda > Insecta > Lepidoptera > Nymphalidae > Heliconius > Heliconius erato x Heliconius himera. Next base: position 46,469 of record JAATLQ010038178.1, on the reverse strand, counting down.
CAAAATTTTGTATCGACAAACAAGTAAAATATTCAAATACTATACAAATATATCTATGCGTTATGGCTCCCGAGATACAAGCAATATGAGGAGGCCAAATTACCAATATCATAGAATCTATTAAAAAGTCTTATTGAATATAAACATTGAATATTATGCATATTTATCTTAAAAATCTTGTAGGTTAACGTTCATTAAACATAATGTGGATCTGCAGCTATGACTTGATATTTACAAAATTATTGAAATAATTGCAGCACATTAAAAAGTTTTGACGAACGCAGTTTTAAACTGCTTCGTAAAACACGGGAATGCGCTGTTTTCTCTCAGATTTTTGTGTAATTTTAATATTGTCATATTTATATTTCGTTTTAAAAAAGGTTTTACTGGATAGCGTGCTTCTTAATAACAAATGTCAAGGGGGCCACGATACCTGCTTGGCCACAATACCACCTCTCCTATATAATATTATATTTGTTGGCTAATAATACTTTTTATAAAGTTTGTCTTGGCTAACTGTTAATAATTTTCAGTTTTCTTTTCTTTCTTTTATGGCGTAATGATATATCAACACTCTAAGGAAATAATCACAGATAAAAAAAAAAGTAAATAAAATAAAGAATTACATATATATACATATTTATAGCGACGTAAAAATATATTTAAATTGCATAAAATTTATATTAACCTAAAATAAGGATTTTTTCTAGTTATCTACATCAAAACTCAAGTCATCAACCCATCAACCCAATAATCGACACCTAATAATCGACTTGGATACGGGCACCGAACAAAAGTTCTGATAATAATGTACATATTTTTTCTTTAATAATTATACTTAAGTTATATAGAAGTGAAGAAGAATGTGAAGTATTATGTTATATAGAAGTGATTTTGTTACAAAAAGTATTCAAGGATTACTATTTTTCTAGATTTTTTTAGTAACTTGGCTCTTGCGGTGTAGCAAGAAAAATCTACCCTAGAAATAGTCCGCAAAAAAAAAGAAATAATTATTATACATAAAACCAAATAATTATTATATATAAAACCTAACTTGGAATAGCTTCATAACAATATTTCATAAAAAGATATCTTAGAAATTCATAAAATACACATAAATAAAAGTTGTCACGGTAAAAAAATAATAAGCATTGCCGTTCGCTAAACCTCTTAAAAATTAGGAATTGTAGACATTTTCTTTTAAGTTCTCTCTTTCACTCGCCCTAATGTTCATTTCAAATTTTTAATTCCATTATTATTATATTCTTTAAATCGAAATGACATGAAACATTATATTGTAAGAAACGACAGAGAGAAGTAAAATGTGTGTGTATGATGAAATATGTATGAGTGATATAGAATGATAAAGCGTTAAAACAAAAATATTCTTATTGTTTACCTTTATGTTTTAAATAGAATAAATTGATGAGTTAAACTTATTGAGTTTAATAGTTTCTTCTTCTTAATATGAAAAAAAACTATTAACCCTTACTGTTTACTTATTTGTCTATTATGAAATGTATAATTAATTCTATTTGTCTGAAAAATATTTTTTATAAAATCTAAAGATCATCGCATAAAATATCAAAACATTAAAAATAAATAATAAGCAAGATTCTTTATACCGAAATAGTATTTCTATACAAATAGTATTTTAGTGGACATTTGAAACTCTATTTGTACACAAATAGAGCTAGAAGCGATATCGCAGCTACCTCGATACGTAGTCAATACAAGCCGGTGTCGTGGTTTGTCAGCGAGCCACGTCGACCTGCGTCGGAAGCTATAGGTATTGGAAGAACGACTGATTGTTTTCAATATTAACATTTGTAATCTTTAGAAGAATGTTTAATAGTTAATCCATTTTCCAATTAAATGTTATATTTCTAAAATATGTATTTACGTTTTTTTGTGTTAAGTAAATTAGTTAGTTGTGGCCGTCGCGGTGCATAGGCACAGGCACGACTGTAAACGCGGCAGTTGTGGGTTCGATTCCCAATCGGGGGAACGTAATATTAGTGGCGAAATACGGCGTTGAGTTCCGCTACTCAACACGCAATGTTTACAAAATTCAGGGGTAAGTTGGAAACGGAAGTGTGACACTTAATGGGGATCGGAGTGTCTTAACACGGTTATATTTATTATTAATAGTAGTAATAATTTATTTGTTAGCAACTTGATATTTCCAAAAGATATTTGCCTGCTACTCTTATTTCTTGCCTTTGTCTTTCTGTCCTCCTCTTTATCTAAATTTTTAACTAGAAACAGAAAATTCTCGTAACTTCAAAATAAATGTCTATATAAATTTGTGTGAGCCATTTTTACCAGATTTCTATTGTTTAAATAGCCATTGAATAAAAATTAGTAGGCCAAACAAAATAATTTAGTAGGTCAAACCACATTATAACGTAACTACACAAAAACGACGAAACCAACAAGCGACGAGAAGTTAGTGAACGCGATCGATGCTTACTTACGGTAACCACGCTTCATTTACATTACGCTCTGACAGTAAATAAGTAGGCAGTGTATAAATTAAGTAAGGGAAAATGTACTACAAAAATGTTTAAGGCTCTGAGGCCAGTCATGGCGCAGCGGCACGAAGTGTGACTGTAAAACCGACTGGTTGTGGGTTCGATCCCCATTCGAGGAGATGAAATATTTACTTAAATTTATATTTCCATTCCTTCGCTCTGGTGTTGAGGTTAAGCGCGGCGTTGAGTTCTGCCACTCAACACGCAATGCCTTCAGAATTCGGCAAAAAGTGGGGAACGGAGTGTCTTAACATTAGGTTCCCTCTGCCTTACCCTACCTTGCTGTGTGCGGGATACAGCGTGAAGCTATTATAAACGAATGAATCGTACTAATATAATATGAGTTTTTATAATTTGGCTATAATATATTAAACAGTATATAAAGTTAGGCATAAGCATATATAGCATATTAAATTTAAACAGGCGGAGCCGCGTTTGTGTCTCTAGTATAATATACTAGGGATCCACGCTCCAGTTCTAATTATATTTCTGTAGTAGTGTAAGTTTCATTTGAATCTGTTCTGTAGAGTTTTGCGTAAAATTGGAACAAATATCTACCCTCACAATCTTTCACATTTACAATATTAGTAGGATTTTCAACGTATACCGTATTTCTGTAAAAAATAGAGATTTAATATAAAATACATTCTAATTTATAAATTTAAAAGTCGCTTGTGACGTCAAGTTTGAGTAATCTGTCAACATTATGTATACAACACAAAACGTCGTTTGTATACTAGGGCGTGACGTCAATTGTTCTGATTGGCGTTCAATATATCATGGCGGCTGGCATTTCTACCTTTATTTTTTCTAAATAATTATTAATCCTACCGTTAATAATAAAATTAATGCATATTTTGTAATCGATTACTGTTACATTAATTAAATATAAATATTTAATTATTTATTATATATTTAAATATTTAATTATTTTAGTGATACATAATAATAATCAAATTTTAATGTAAAAACTGAATGTAATATATAAAACGATGAATAGTAGTGTAGAGCTAAAATCAGTCGACAAGTCGGCGACGTAAATATGTAGCTCTTCGAGTGCATCTAACCGTAACATATTTCCTTTGACGAATGAACTTTTGATTTTTACACCCATGTCACATAAAATGTTTACATGACGAAAATAAACTCATCATACTATTTTATTTAATCAAATATTTATATGAATCAACTGTGTGATGAATATAATATTGCGGAATTTCGAAATATAACGTTGAATAAAATTTTGGAAATGACTAGTTCAGCTAGATTCGTAATATTTTAAATGTCTCATGCCTTATACTATATACCACCTCTGGTGATACACGGAGTCGTGGGCGGCGGAGATCACTTCCCACCAGGTGACCCGTGCGCTCGTTTGCCTTGTCCTTTTCCTTTTTCATAGCTTTATCTTGTTACTAAAGCGTGGAAATAAAAAAAATCAAATATGTAATTCACGCGAGTAGAAATAGAACCCAAAACTACGTGATGATCTTTTTTTGTTAGATAACTATTAATCCTTGGCAATATATAGGCTATTATTTATTTTGAAGCACTGAATTACTCAATGCGAAATTCTAGCAGTCCGTCTATGCTATGAGAGATACTAATATAGTGTCTTCAGAAAATTTGGCCAATACTTTACGTTGACATAAAAACGAAGATCTGATTTGGAACCCAGCAGCCCAGCTAAAAAACGGTTCAGCGTAATGAACACTTTTTATAACTTAAAAAAATTGATGAAAAACCCAAGAAACTCCAAGCTGGGAAGGTGGCATTTTTAAAAGAGATGATTGCATACACTTATTCAAACATCATTGCTTCTTTTGGCACTAAGTACGCTCAATGAACCGTACGAGCCCTTACCTTACCTATCTATCGGTACTATACACAATTACACACTATTCTCTATGACTACTTTAATCTTTGAAAACTGATTTTACAAAGATCAAGGTCATAAATACTACAGTGCAACATTGGGTTCCCGAATGCTCAGAGCGCCACAGAAACAAGTGCGAGTCGAGTGTTGTAGGGATTCTTTGGAGCTCTGTGGTGAAAATCTTGCAAGTATTTTCGAAAGAATTGTTACTGGAGATGAAATGTGGTTTCATTATTATGACCCTGAAAGTAAACAGGAGTCTGTGCGATGGCACAAGAAGGATACGGATCCAAAGAAATTTAAAGTCAGTCCATCTGCTGGAAAGCTTTTGAGATTCGAAAGGAATTTTCGGTGACGAAAAGAAGGAAGATACAAGTGGGACCATAAACGCAAAATCCTATGCTTCAACTTTGCATAATTTAAGAGAATCAATTAAAGAAAAAAGACGATGTATTAAAGGAAAAAGACTGACCGCCGCACTTACTTCTCCATGACAACGTGCCTGTTCATCGACAACGCGCACATTCACACGGCGCTAGTTTCGCTAGTTCGCTAGTAGTTAGCGCTAGTTTCCAAGGATGCTGTTCGTGATTGTGGCTTTGATGAGATCAACCACCCACACTATAGTCCAGACTTGGTACTTAGTGATTATTATTTGTTCCCAAATTAGAAAAAAATCTCATTGAATTCAATAGAGCTGAAGGCAGAAAGTTGTTTTTCACAAGGAATTGACAAGTTAATATCACGATGTAACAAATGTATTAGTACTAGCTCATGGGGAACTAAATATTGATATTAAACTAAAAATAGTTGTGAGTTAAGTTGCGTTTTTTTATGTCGATACCGAGAATACATTGAAGGCCCCTCGTAAATGTTATAAAGTTTACGCTAAATAAATAATATGTCTTAAATAACTATGTTTATGTACTAATTTGTGTAATAAAAAAATAATATGGATTCATTAATTTTTTATTCAATATTTAATAGTAAATTTCGAGTATTGCAATGCATCCTATTAATCAAACCAAACCATCAAAAATCTATTCGGACGTAATCTACTACCAATCTGAAACGGATATTTGCTATATCCATTTTACTAAGGGAATTACACCTTAGTTAAGTTCAAAAGGACATTGACAAAATATTTCTTTTTGTTTGTATTATGTCATATATTGTTTCTTCCGCATGATATTGTATATTTGTTGCTGATTTTATATGTTATACATATTCGTATAGTATTAGTCTTCGGTGAAATCTGGTTTACAGAAGAAGCGTGGTACTATAACCACGCTGGTTTATTTTAGCAAATTGTTTTAAAAGGCGTTTCTTTGAGCCACTCAGATTGATGGTTTTAATTGATATTATTATAGATTTGCCTTGGTTATGTTCATCATTATGAACACCTGATGGCCACTTTTACAAATAAACTAAAAGTAAACAATGAAATCTCTCCAAGGCAAAAGTTATTTATTGTGATTAGTATAAGTTATGTTTCGATTAATAGAGAACAGAACTTATGTCTAAATGCAAAACACAACCGATGTAAGATTAACCAATCTCAGAGGCTGGATGTACTTTATATATTTAATAATTCTTGCGTGCGATTTTGATATCTTTAGAATATTCTAAATGAATTTGGTAAAGATTATAATTATTTACTACGGCGAGTGTTATAATTTTGACGAGTCTGTGTAGGTAAGTGTGTGTAGGGTTGTATGTTCGTATGAGTGTATGTGTGTATCTGTATGTCTATTTATGGCAACGTAGCTTCAAAACGGATAAACTGATTTTGATTTCGTTTTTTTTCTATGAAAGGGAACCTAATTTAATTAAACAATTACCGTTTAGGTGCTCTAAAAAGTAAACACTTTTTAGAGCTTCTTGCCGGAAGTTTTTCATCATTAATCATTTATTTACTTCATTTATAATTTATTTAATATCTAGTCATCACTTATTTGTAAACTAATGTAACTATTTATACTTACCACTTAACTTATAGTATCAAATCCAGGTTAAAAAAGAGCTTAAATGCTGAGCTGTCAAATGAAATAAAGTAAAAATATCACGTGAAACATGTTTATTTCCTCACATTGTGGTTAGTATTATTATTAAACAATGATAATTTTGTTGAAAACTACGAAATAATAAAACATAATTACAAATAGACAGATAACAATTTAACCAAGTGCGAATCGGGCTCGCCCAGCGAGGGTTTCGTACTAAAATCGGAGGTTTTCCTGAAATTCAAGCTGAGCCAGAGCCATTTCATCAGATACCTCACTTGAACTTGCGACTTTAATATTAAATGTTTCCTCCCTTTTAAGGCTATTATTTTTCAGGATTTAACCACAAATGTACAGTATTCAGATTTTTTCCTGAACTAGCACTACCTTGAGGCCAGTCGTGGCGCAGAGGCACAAAGTATGACGGCAAAATCGATTGGTTGTGGGTTCGACCCCCACTCGAGAAAATGATATGTATATTTAAATTTATATTTTAATTTCTCCGCTCTGGTGTTGAGGCAAAACGCGGCGTTGAGTTCCGCCAACCAACACGCAATGCCTCCAGATTTCGGCGGAAAGTGGGGATTGGAGTGTCTTAACACTAGGTTCTCTTTGAATACCCTGCTATGTGCGGGATTATTATTTTTTAGTACTACCTGTAGATGCTAGCTGCCAAATTTCATCATTCTAGGTCAACCGGAAACACCCTATTAATTTTGACTCGCTTCATATTGTCGTAATACGCGTTTTTTGCGATATAAACGGCCATATCTTTTTTAAAATAAATGTAGAAATATGATTTTCAGGAAATCATGGGATCGTAGATCTGAGTATATGGTTTGAATTTCAACTTGATATCTCCAAGCGTATAAAGACTATAGACAGACAGACAGACAGACACACGTACAACAAAGTAATCTTATAAGAGTTTTTTTTTTAAAGGGCACGGGACTCTAAAAACAGCACTTTTCATTATAATTAAGTTTAAGCAGCTCTATTATTCGTCACCACCCTCATACGGGAAATCAAATATAAACGATATACAGGACGGTCAACAAGTCGTGGCCTGAAGTTAGCTTATCTGAACTTTTGCACGTTATTCACTCAGGAAGAAATAATCTGCGCAACCATCTCTCATCACAGCTAGTTTCAATACAGCCACGACTTGTTGACCGTACTGTACATGGCGTTTGTTATTTTTGTTCAGTTTATTTACTGTTAGGTTGGATGCACAGTTTAGCTTTTAAACTAAAAGCGTTACCTATTTTATGTTAAGCTAAAATAATTTATGAATACATTCAAAACTTTATCATTAAAACATACACTTATAGATATATTAAATATTTAAATATGCGTTTATTTTATTGCCGGTTTATGAATATTCTCTTTTATCTACAGAAATGGAATATGGTTATGAGGAGGAAGAAGGGAGTGACGTTGACAGAGAGTTGCGGCCGATCGCCCGTAGAACCGGGAAACATATCGCCGCCGGGGAAGAACGCCCTCGTATTAACTCCAGCCAGCAAACCACTCCTACTGAAGGTAAGTAAATATACTTAGTAAATTGATTTTCTATTAAATTCTTTAAGTGATAAATTGTATTATCTGGGTAGTTAGGTAAGGTTTGTTTTTGCACTTTATTCTTATTTTTCAACTTTTCTCCAACCTTACGTTATATACCGCATAATAAGGTAAACTAGGAGGATCTAATGAGGATATCTTAAGATTCAAGATCACCCAACGTTCGAAACATTGCGCACTGAGTGACAGAACTCATCGCTTGTTCACTTTATCCTGTTATGAATAAATTTTTAAATATTTAACAATTTATTGGCTTACTGGTTAAATGCAGATTTTTCTTTCAGTAGTCATTCCATATGGAGTCGAACGTCTAAAAATAAAAGAAACACATTGATTGGCAAAATACCTTTCCATTTGCCTACCAGTTAGAAATCTAATATCGCTGATTGCTCCGTACCAATGCATTTTTTTAGTACTCTGACGCTTAACTTTAGCAAATTAAATTTATATCGATAAAAGTACTGTAATTATCACTTTTTGCCATATTAATATATCTTTTTTTACTTATTTTCGAAAGATTCGAAGAGTTGTGGCAACAAATGATTCAGTTTGCTGTCAGTATCAGAGAGATCATCAGTGGATAAATTTTAAATATTCTGTTTTGTGTTTTTTTTTCGTTCTGCTATAATTTTCATGTTCGTTGCTGTGGCGTTGGCTTCGTTAGTGGAAGTCGCGTTTTTCAACACAAATGTGTTTTTACAAGGTGTAGAAGTGAGAATCACGTTCTTTATTTTGTCCCGTAATCGCATTATGAATTGTTTTTTGAAAACTTTTATAACGATCCTAAAGAGCACTTCGTGACATATTGCTGCTATTTTAGATATCCTTATCGTATCTTTAAATTTTGTAATTTATTAGATGATCTGGAAAAATGGCTTTAATAAACCGCTCTGATCATAGCCGACCTTTTTTGTACATATTTTTTAATCACAATAACTTTATCAGAAATAATCGTAAATCATGCAGAAGTAGTAACATAAATTATCTAAAACTTGTATTTGAAAAGTGATCGAGGCGCAGAAAAACAGGATCGTTTGTCATTTTTATCCCATCTCATTAGGAAGTGCTGCAAATACTTTAAAGTGTTCACTAGTGCCAGACGTGACGCAGGGGCATAAAGTGTCAATGTAAAATCGACTAGTTGTGGGTTCGACCACTCGAGGAAATGAAATATTTATTTACATTTATATTTTCTTTTCTTCACTCTGGTGTCGAAGCAAAGCGCGGCGTTGAGTTCCGCCACTCAACACACAATGCGTCTGGAATTCGGCGGAAAGTAGGGAACGGAGTGACTTAATATTAAGTTCCCTCTGCCTACTCTGCTGCGTGTGGGATACAGCGTGAAGCTGATTTAAGATTTTATATAAAAAAATTATACACTTTATACACTACAATTAAATTTCATCACGTTACATACAGTGTTGTTGCTTAGAGAAATTATAAGTTTTGTGATAAATGCGTACCGTGGCCTTTCTTTTTAAAAATCTAATCTAAATCTAATCTCATTTAATTTAAATTATTATAGTCTAGATGGAATAATAAAAATATATTATTATTATGTTAAAACACTGTTCTACAGTAAATTTTGCAAGCAATCGACCGACATCACTTTGATGCAATTAATGAAGAGTTACTTATAAAATTAGGAAGCTTATGGTAAAATAATGTACTCAGTCACTTGGCTTAAAGAGTTTAAAACGTATAAGTATATCATATAAACAAAGTCATTTTAGTGTCATCATTATTAAAATAATAATACATATTTCCTAAATAATAATAACATGGTAATGTAGTTATAAAATCTAAATATCTCGCTAAAAGTATGAATTTCAACATCAATTCGATAATTTTGGCAATAATGTCGTTAAGTCTTTAATTATTTTGATGATGTCGAATTAAGACAACACAAGTACTTTGTTCGTATATAAACTTTGGAAAGACAAAATTATTTAAGAGCACTAACATTTATAAAACCTATAGGTATTCCTTATTTGTCGTAATAATTAGTAAATATCCATCAAGCATGGACCAAATTCACTAAATGCCACGAAGACTTAGAAACAGAAATGGTTCAATTCCATTTTGAGGAACTAGTGCTACACTAGCGCAACTAGCGGGGAGTTGACGGAATTGTCGGTAGACCCCCATTATTGTTGTCCTGAATTCTTAGTTAACACCTAAATAACCTCACGTGCCTCCACCTCACGTCATATTGCCATAATGTTGTTTTTTCGTATATTTTATTTATTCTTATTAATTTTAGTTCCTTAATGTTTGACATTTGATTTAGTTTTATATCTTTTGTTATTTTATATAAATTAACGTTTTAGTTTTGATTAAAAATAAACTAAAAATACAAAAAGGCCAATAATTTAAAAGTTTATCAAAGTAATACTATGCAAGTACATAATTGAAATATTTTTATAATCGATACATAATATGTAAACGATTTTTTGCAAAAAAGAAGGATTACGAATCGGAACCAATTCTCCGGGACCTATGTAATTAACAAAGCAAAGTGAAATCTCCAGCGATAAATTAAAATTCCTAAATATCACACCGACTTAAAACTTTTTTGGTAGGTACGAGTATATATTACATTTCTTAGAGAACTTTGATTTTGAGATTAATATTTAAAAGGTTTGTTATTTTATTATTTACGTTTTCGTGTTTGTCGATTCACTTTTTTATTAAAATGTTTTGTATTGTTATTGCATAATTATTATTTTTTTATTTTTTTAACTGAGGGACGTATCATGTGTAATGGTTTTATGAGATACTAGCGGCACACTCGCGACTTCGTCCGCATACAACCTATAATATTTTTATTATGCTGCATTTGCCAACATATTAATACATTCAATGATGAACACTTCGTGGCTGTATGATAGGACGTTATCGGCGGCAAGGACGGCCCCCGCGGGACTGACTGTAAACGACACAGGATGTGGATCCGATTTGGAAAAATTAAATATTTAATATTTTAATTTCTTCGCTCTGGTGTCGAGGCAAGCGCGGCGTTGTGTTCCGCCACTAAGCACGCAATACACTGCATAATCGGCGAAAAGTGGGAAGCGTAGTGTCTTAACTAGGCTCCGCCTGCCTACTATGCTACATGCGAAAGCCAGCGTAATATTAAAAATAAAATAAAACAGCAAATTCAATAAAGGCTTTATATTAAAATAAAACGATATAAAATATCCCTCTAAAAAAAAATACACCTCCTCTCAATGGGTGCCTATCGTGCTTAAAATAAAAAGGTACTCGTACCTACGCCAGTCATACCGAAGCTGGTAATAAACGAGCCTTTAAAATTGATCAATCTCCAAGAGCCGCTTTGTTAAAGTTTGCCTGAAGTTTTATAACCACCATCTGCTCTCGGCGGCCTTTTATCTCACTATAAATCGATGCAAATTGGATCTAAAAGTTATAAAATACGAAGTTCATGAAGGTAAATATTAAATTGAAACAAATATATATATATTTTGTATTAAATTGAATTATTCAAGTCCAAAAGAGGCCAATCGCCGCGCAGGGGCACAAAGCGTGACTGTAAAACCAACTGGTTGTGGGTTCGATCCCCACTCGAGGAGATGAAATATTTACTCAAATTTATATTTCCATTTCTTCTGGAGGCTGGAGCTTCTGGCTCTGGTGTCAAGGCAAAGCGCGGCGTTGAGTTCTGCCATTCAACATGCAATGCCTCCAGAATTAGGCAGAAAGTGGGGAACGGAGTGTCTTAACACTAGTTTCCCTCTGCCTACCCTGTTGTGTGCGAGATACAGCGTGAAGCTGAAAATGAATTATCAGCCTATCAAAGCTAATGTTATTAATATTATTTAAATGTTGTTATGTAATTTTATAAAATATTCAAATTAGAACATATTTTTTATATAAAAAGAAAACATATATCATCACCGGCTACACTAAAATAATAAAGGTATTTTTAGAAACTACTGATGGAATCTAATTAAAAAAATAAATAGGTACCTAGGAAAAATGATTATTGTGTTAGAATTTAGATATTCCATTTACTGAGGCCCTGGGAGGCTTCGGGCTATATAACATCACGTTTTGTCTCGATTGACAAGTGAAAATTAAATGTTTATTTATTGACATCGGTTTTGGTTTGGTTATTTAATAACAAAAAACAAACGATGTTGATTCAAATTCATTAAGAGATTAATGAACAAAAGACTGGCGGTCTTAAAAACTTTAAATGGCATTTGTTGGATAAACTCATTTTATAAAGTAAAGACGATTTAAAATACTTATCTAAATTGCAATGTCAGTTAGTACCGCTGTGACAGTCAGGGAGAGGTCACGTTTTGCAGTTTCCCAGTACTCGGCGGACGCCTCAGGTGTTACAGTTTAATAGAACTTTGCTTATAGCTTGGTCTGGGTTGTATTTGCGGATTTGTTTTGGCTTTAACTCGATAACTTTAAACATACTGAATGCTATTCTAATATTTCTATTTTAATAATTCTATTTGTTTTAACTGGTTTTTATATTTATCAGCTTTACGCTATGTTTGCAGCAGGGTAGGCAGAGGGAACCTAGTGTTAAGACACTCCGTTTCCCATTTTCCGCTTTCGCAATAAAACGAACCTTTTCTGTCTACAACGCCATTATATAATTTATATGATTTAAAAGCTGGTCGTGATATTAATTTACTCGTATTTATTTAGTTTCAGACCGATTTACTATGTAATCTACTTGCTCACTACGCAAGTAAATTTTGCTCAGCTTTTAAATCATGATTATTATTTTGATAGTAAGAGCTTTAAAGTAAAAGAAATTATTTTATTATAAATTTTAGCGCATTACATAAAATTTTATTAGCATAGCAAGCTACAAGCATCTTTTATTAATTGTCTTCACTTATTCTCAGCAAGAGCTTTCATTGGTCATCCATATTGTGTGCATCGTAATGCATAGAATAAACTTAATCCGCCATCTTGGATGTTCCGCCATGTTGGATTTAGAATGACATATTTGTAGATAGTATTACTTTTGTTTCTTTCTGTTATATAGATAGACCTTCTACTTATTATACATACCACAAACGGATTTTTTTAGAGATATTTTAGTATATTCTTTTTTTATTATTATTCCATTATATTATACATATACAGAAACACTGATAAAGTCACTGCAAATGTAACTTTGTAATCCTTTGTATTTATAGGGACAAATATAACTTAAATGATAGGACAAAATTATGAAACTTTGATTATTTATAATTCTTAAAGTACAGGCCAAGAGGCCGGTCGTGGCGCAGCGGCACGGTGTGTGACTGCAAAACCGACTGGTTGTGGGTTCGATCCCCACTCGAGGAGATGAAATATTTACTTAAATTTATATTTCCATTTCTTCGCTCTGGTGTCGAGGTTAAGCGCGGCGTTGAGTTCTGCCACTCAACACGCAATGCCTCCAGAATTCGGCAGAAAGTGGGGAACGGAGTGTCTTAACACTAGGTTCCCTCTGCCTACCCTGCTGTGTGCGGGATACAGCGTGAAGCTAATTTTT
>JAATLQ010038178.1:20737-32845 GCA_013421005.1 Heliconius erato x Heliconius himera | reverse complement strand
CTTAAAGTACAGGTTAGAACTTAATAAATATTAAAAAGATACCGTGTTTATCCAATGTCTGCTTGGTTACTGAAAATTCAAGCTTTTAGTTTGATTTAAAAGGAATTTATGGGAGGTCAATAATGGCCTATATGCTTCGAGAAAACTACGTGTACTACGTGTGCGCTACGCGGTACTGCCTTGTGCCCAGATATAGAGATCGTAGCGCTTGACGTTCCGTTCTACCACCTATGGCTGCATATTTGTGACAAAGCGTGAAACTACATACTCCTATGTATATTGGTACCTAAATATATAGTTTTGGCATATATGGCTTTTATATTGCATGGTTTTGTATAATTATTGTAACCATTGAACTACATTTACATCTATTTTAGCTTGTATTTTACTCGTAATGCTAAAAACTTAATATTAATAAGATAACTTCACACTGTATCTCGCACATAACAGGGCAGACAGAGGGCCACTGACCTAGTGTTAAGCCACTCCGTTCTCATTAAGTTACTTCCGTTTCCCATTTTTCACCGAATTCTTGGCGTATTGAATATCGGAACTCAACGCTGCGCTTTGCTTCCTTACCAGAACGAGGAAATAAACATTTTAAATATTTAATTTCCTCGAGTGGGAATGGAATAACCACATAAATAAAAACATGTTAAATTTTTCAAAGTTATTTAATATAATATACTTTCACTCTACCCAGTGTCATTTTATAATTTAAGAGAGCTTCTTGAAAATTCAAATATTGCTATTTGTTTATTAAGTTACGAATTTTCTGATTACTTTGTAAAATTATTAGATAATTTAGTCGTCAAATAAAATTATGAATACAATAATAATACATTTTGTAGAGCAATATGGTGATATATTATATGTTAAAACTGGATATCCAATATTATATATACTGAAGACGTCATAATTTGGCGCCTATAGGGTTGTTAATACTCCATTCATAAAGCTTGTGATATATCGCCGGCTTAGAGTTCAAATCTGCTAAGTCCTTTTTTTTGTATTTTTAAAATTTTATTTTATATAGTAGAGACTACAAAACAAATTACGAAATGATATATCATAGTGAATACCTTCTGATAATACATCTGTATACAGGTTACTCATAGTTTTAAGACGTTTTTTGTCACTGATGATAATTTTATTAATGGGCTGTTATTAGGGTTATACTCTAAGCTGATGATATGTATTTCACTAATGTCTATGAATGTTATTCTAAATATTCCGCGCAGTAGTACCGATAGTAAAGGAACCGAGTTCGATATTCCTATAGTCGTAGCAAACATTCCTTGCGAGCTACGGCATTTATTCGTGCGTCAGTGCAAGAAAGAATATCTGATATTCCAGTTTCAAGCTGTACCTATGCCGCACACAGGAGGGTAGGCAGAGGGAACCTAGTGCTAAGATACCCCGTTTCCCATTTTCCGTTGAATGAAAATATAAATTTAAATAAATATATCATTTCCTTGAGTGTTAATCGAGCCCACAACCAGTCACGTTTATAGTCACAAACTTGTGCCCCTGCGCCACTACTGGTCTCATATATGTAGCTATCTGTTATGCAAGTGCATTAAAACAAATAGGTACCTGATACTTTTAAGCGCAAAAGTAAAAAAGATCATATTATTTATTTTATGGTCAATAGTCGAAGCTCCGGCGCGCCTAGATGACTAGACGATCCTCGGGTCTTAAGTTTTAAGAAATTTGTCAAAGCCAAAGCAAATGACCCTTTCTGATTTTAACTAAAGAATTTTCGTCATAGCTAGGAAATACTAATTTTGTTTGATCAGTTAAATTTCAATTAGATTTTAGAAAGTATAGTATCAAAAAGCTATAGTATTAGTTCCTTATATTACTTATAATATATATGTTTTTGAATATTAATGTTTATTGTTTTAGTATTATAGTAATTAAAATAAGAAATTAATCAATGCAATGCAATTTAGGTTATGTGAGTTAATTCAATACCTTTTTTTTATGTATGGAAACTCTTTTACGGTTACGCCACCTGAGTGGAGATACAAAGTTTTACTCGGGCCAGATCAGTAGATTCTCCGCAGCTGGCTTCCTTCTATCTCTTTGGGGCGGAAGGCGACGATCATGTGCCGTCCTCCGGAGACTCGGTCTTACTTACGGCAGGTGGCTTGTCCAGTAAAAGTTCCTTTGCCGTTTCCATGGACTCCTTCTCGAGCACTGCTGCCTCGCAGAACTCAGCACGAAGCTCGCTGCAGGCTAAAGCCTTGAATTAAAATCTTGACTTAGAGTCCGGAGAAAAAGTTCGTCCCCTATGACATCTCACAGAGGACGACGTTGAAACATCCAGGCTAGGCACACCTCCAGCGTGTGCTGGGTTTCTTTCAGGTACTGTACTGGTGGCAGTGGGGGTCGAGCTCCCTACCAGCGGCCCGACACAGGTATATCCCGAAACAGCATCAATGATCGAGTGTGACGTAAAGTGTATTGCAAGCACTATTGTGGAGGTCATTTATTTTTATCATTCACCTCACAGCAAGTTAAATATTCGCTTTTTTATACAATCATTCATCCAAAAAGCGGTCGCATAGTAGTCAAATAATTTCGTATCAATATCAGTTTCCATAAAGTATTGATATTGGCAAAATCAAAAAAAAAAAAAAAATCAGCTTCACGCTGTATCCCGCACACAGCAGGGTAGGCAGAGGGAACCCAGTGTTAAGACACTCCCGTTCCCCACTTTCTGCCGAATTCTGGAGGCATTGCGTGTTGAGTGGCAGAATTCAACGCCGCGCTTAACCTCGACACCAGAGCGAAGAAATGGAAATATAAATTTAAGTAAATATTTAATCTCCTCGAGTGGGGATCGAACCCACAACCGGACGGTTTTGCAGTCACACCTCGTGCCGCTGCGCCACGACCGGCCTCATATTGGCAAAATGCTAATTATAATATAATAAAACAGTTCAAAAGGATCTGTACAATGAATGGATCTTTGATTTTAACTTGTTAAAGAGAAATACCTATCATTGAATAAGATGCTAATGCGGTATTTCTTCATGATGTTCCATGACTTCAATTGTTATATAAATCAGCTTCACGCTGTATCCCGCATACAGCAGGGTAGGTAGAGGGAACCTAGTGTGAGACACTCCGTTCCCCACATTCCGCCGAATTCTCGAAGCATTGCGTGCTAAGTGACGGAACTTAACGCCGCACTTTGCCTCCAAACCAGAGCGAAGAAATGGAAATATAAATTTAAATAAATATTTCATTTCCTCGAGTGGGGATCGAACCCACAACCAGTCGCGTTTACAGGCACACTTTGTGCCCCTGCACCACGACCGGCCTCAATTTTTATATGTCATTTGAAAATGGTCATCATGGTCAACAGGTTTGTCAAGGTAGCATTCATTATTTCTTTAAGTTTAACTAGACTACTATGTATCTACGACAGGTGTTTCCGTGTTCAAACATAAATTAGTATTTTCTTGCTATTTTTTCATCATTCTAAATTATTTTTTTCTTAAGAATCTTAAATGAACAAACACACGTTTTTACTATTTTATTATTTTAAAGATAGAAGATTTGTATCGTCATAACGTTTAGTAAAATCTTTTCCATTTTTATTTGTAGTATACGTTGTATAAACATACATACAATTTATTTGTATTATCATTTACTTTATTTATATTTAATTTTAAAATTAGAAAAATCTATTTAATAAAATTTACGTTAGTAATAAAAGAATACATAAAACTGTAATAAACAGTCACCGATCAAAGCAAACTTCGTGGCACTTTGGAGAGCTTCGCTTTGATTTGTACAGTTAAGTCAAATAATGCCAATATGCAGTCGTTCCGTCTATACGAGGATTAATCTCACGAATTTCAGTTTCCGGAGTAGATGAAGCTAGTCAAACATTTATTGTTAAATCACACAGCGTTTGCGATTGTGAACGTGACAGGTTGTGGATTCGATTCACACTCTAGGAAATGACAAATTTAATATTTCTTCCGTCTGGTATCGAAGCGGCGTTGAGTTCTTGGGGAGCGGAGTGTTTTAACACTATATTCCCTCTTCCTATCTTCCTTCAGCGGGATACAACGTAAGGCTGAAAAAAATACGGTGATTGTAACGATAGACAGCAGAAAATATGATCGTTTGATAGTAGTAGAACAGTTGCTTTGTTGTGACTTTCAGCTTATCAGTAGCTTATAAGCGGAAATGAACAAAGTGTGTACGTTTAGTTTGTGTGGATGAATGTTAGATTATCGATTTGTTCTATTATATTAGTTTACTAAATTATATTATTCACAAGAATCAGTGAATTAGTGATATTTATTATGAGTATGCATAATCATGATTATTATACTTTATATTTAAGTTTCGTGCATGAAACCTACAAAATCACTAAAAATATATTTCTTAGGGTTCAGTATATCAAAAGAAAAAAAAGGGGTTCGCCCTTATAGGATTCCTTTGTTGTTTGTCTATCCTTACGAACGTCCATCAAAGCTCATACTATGTTTGCCTATCCATCTGTCAAGATCATTTATCTCAAGATTGTGTGAAGGTATTGACCTGAAATTAATATCGACATGAAGTTAATACCAAGTATACGGTCCCTTGAAGCGCAGAAAAAATTAAGCTTCTAAATCTACGAAGTCAAAAGGTACGAGAATTCATACGTGAGATTCACTGCGGAATCGAAACCTATAAGTGAAAAATTACAGTAAAACAAAGAAAGCAGACCGAAAAATGGAAATGTATTTATATTACAGAGAAAAAATCATTACAAACTTATATTTTTAAGTTTTTCATCTTTAGTTTTTCAACTTGATAAGTTGTACTTCCTGTTGACCTACAATCCTGAACGTATGAGTAAGTTAAAACAAGCTTGTGCTTGTCTCTATAGTCGTTCTGGGTTAGAACATGACCTCTGCGCAATTGTGCACTGGCTGTATCTCAGAATCTCGTGGGGATAATTTTAGTTGCAGGTAGTTGTGGTTATGCTTAATACTCCGGGATCGGTGCTTATTACTTTAAATTTTGGCTTTTTGGGGAAAGTGTATGGGGCTAAGTAACGTATTACACAACAATACCGCAACACCGATTAGGCAACATTATAAATATACAGAATATCAAATTTAATATTTGCTTAAACTGCTTAAAATTTTTAAACTTAGTTTCCTATCCTAAAATTGTATATAGTTTACTTATAAGTTTGATCTCATACCTAAGTGCCTAACTACGGTACTATTTTAATGTACATATCTTTAAAGAAATATTGATTACCTTAGATAATATAAATCCCTTAGGTAATGTAAAATAGATTTAATTTTGTTAACACAAGCAAAGCGTCCACTTACTCAAATTGTGAAATTTACTTATTCAATGGGTTTTCGCAGACATACCCGAAACACACATCTCGACATACTGATTTTCTTTTTATTTTAATTTATAAAGTAATGAATGCTTATTTAATACGAAATAATATTTTTATTTCCCTAATTTTTAGGGATATAAAATAAAAATTTCTCACTATTATATTACATAGTGAGACTCTAAAGGTGCGCCCATTAGACCCGAACAACCAACACATGTATAAACGCAAATTATATTGCAAATGAATTTCAGTGTTCACTGTAAATGTTTCCAATAGACACATTATTAACACATCAGTTCCATTATTCGAATAATATTCATCTTTATCAGCTTAATATTGAAGTGCAATTGTAACGATCATTAAACCAGTTTAACATCTCCTGCTACTTACATTATCGATAAGTGCTATGAGTACAGGGATGGATGGGTCTTATACCTTAAATCCGGTGAAAATATTTAATATATTGAATGCTTCACATATTGATTTATAAAATAATAATGAAATACGAAAATATTGATTCATAAAATAATAATGAAATATATTGATTTATAAAATAATAATGAAATACGAAAATTAATATACGAATAACAAATATTTACATGACCACCACCACAACCATGAGACATTTAAAAAAAAAACATTTAATCGACAAGGGAATAGAAGAGTTGTATTCTAGAGGTGGAACTGCTCAAGCTGCATAGTAAATAAGAAATTCGCTCGCGAGCTTAAGGTGCTTTTGTCATCGCGATAGTTAAACGATGAGTGCACATCTCTAGCCATTTATCCCACCGTCGTGCTTGCGACGTTACACTCAAGTACTTGCTTATCAAGAGTATGCGGTGTAGTTTATTGACGGCTATTATTGCAGATCTACAGAAATTGAGACTATAAAATGATAAATATGAGAAAATGATAAATATTAAGTTAATTAATTAATTTCTCAAGAATTTATAGTCAATATTTTTAAACTCTATTTTAAACTCGTATTGCTTCATTCGCTATCACAATTGATCTTTTTGTGATACACATAATTATATCAGCATAAATCTGTTATCTTATGTACTCAAACGATGTAAAGGAAACTAATCTTATAGTGCTTTATTGTTTTTATTATCTTTTGTTAAATATAAAATATACTACTGCTGTTGAGTTCGGAGCAGTGCCTGGAACCTGAGACCACAGGTGTAGGCTTCAAGAGCCTCTTTACTATGTGCTAAAACTCTTCTCGCATTAAGCTCTCAATTTGGCAAATTATCTTAAAAGAAGTGAATATTGTCTTTTATACAATTTGATTACAAACTGACTGACTATCAAAGAACAATATTGTCATAGCATACTTGCTCCTCCACAGAGAAATATCCTATAGATTTTGATTACGAGAATAAAATTAGGATACCACATAAGCTTTAAATGTAACGCAGAGTATGTTGGATATAGAGACTCGGTAGCAATGCGAAGGTGGAATGGCGATCTGTTGTGTAATATCTACTACACAGCTCCCTGTATCCCGCACACAGCAGGGTAGGCAGAGGGAACCTAATGTTAAGACACTCCGTTCTCCACTTTCTGCCAAATTCTGGAGGTATTGCGTGTTGAGTGGCAGAACTCGACGCCGCGCTTTTGCCTCGACACCAGAACGAAGAAATGGAAATATAAATTTAAGTAAATATTTCATCTCCTCGAGTGGGGATTGCACCCACAACCAGTCGGTTTAAAAGTCACACTTTGTGCCGCTGCGCCACGACTGGCCTCAACTGACGACTGGTCTGGAATCTCAAGAGCAAAATAACATTTTACTTCATCAAAGCGGCTGGATGGTTCTACCTATATAATATGAACATAAGCACCCTGTCTCAGATCATTTGATTAATGAAAATTCTCAATAAAATTGTTTTAATGAAAAACTATAAAAAAATATGAACTTATACTATGATTTTTAACTTGAAAACATAAATAAACTGCTGTCGCCTAGTGAGTTTACGATGAGCGTTATCCGTATATGTTTGTGTTTAATTATTCCTTTAATACCCACCCAATATGATTTCCAATTCAATAATGATGAGATATTTCGTACACAGCAATATTCGCTCTTAAAACTGAAATAATAAAAAAGTAATATGAACTAAATAACTGTATTAAATTAAAAGTTTTATAAGTAATTACTTATATTAATGTAATTATGATGTTGCAGAATTTTATTTAAGACTATATATTATATTCCAGCGACCCGCTCGCAGCTTTTCCCTGTGTTCTAATAATAATTTTAAAGACAATATTGTAATAAAAACTAAAGTGAAACTTTTCCAATTCAATAAAAAATATTTTGTAGCAAGTTTGTCGAACCAAATACTTTACATTGACATAACTTTTTTATTTATGAACCGATTTACATAAAATAAATACTATACAGAGTGTTTTTGTCAGCACCATGTTAAATAAAACTACAGTTTTAACTACTCTATAAAAGCCTAATACAATTTTTAAAAAAATCCCAAAAGTGAAAAAGTGATTTTTCAAACAAAATAAATAATAAAATTATCTTCGACAACGCACGCAGACATAACTCTATCATAGCGAAACCGCCGCATACGTCTCATTCCGAAATCGAGTCGCAGGTATTGGCGGCAAAGTTCAATGTTGTTTAACCTATAGTAGTATTTTTATAGTATTATGTGTTGACGATATTGGTATCTATGCGTAACTGCTTCACACGAAATACAGGTATGGATAAACATCGTGAAATGAAAAAAAAAATATGCCTAAACTATTGAGGTATCTTGATGAATTTCTTTAGGTGTGGGCTTAAAATATTTTAATCGATTAAGCCGATTCTGCCATTATTATAAACAAATGCACAGTCAAAAATGACAAACCAACAAACACAAAAAAAAATGTTGTAGGTTCCATTTTATTGATAAATGTCGCCAATAATATGTTATGTCATATATCTTCAATTTACAGACAGCAGATAAGTTACAACTTTATTATAATACATATTATGTATAGGATTTTAAGCCATGTTCACACTACTTTCATTTCAATAGAAAAATATTCAGAGTTATCAAAATAAAAAAATGCTTTTATAGACTTACAGCCAAAATAGAAAAATTTAAATTTTATAACCATTTTAATATATAATAAATTTATCAATAAAAATTGATTATCATGTTGAGCACTAACGTGCGAATTGTTCATCTGTCCAGTAACAAAAACAATGCATGATCAGATTTGTATTCAATTATTATTTTTAATATTTCTAAATTTTTTTTGATAATATATATTTTATGTACAGATACATTTTTTACAGTTTTATTATAGTTACCGTAACGTTACCTACGTTTGAATTTTAGAATCTGTAACCATATCTTTAAAAAAACCGGTTAAGTGTGTGTTAGACTCGCCCACCGAGGGTTCCGTATCAATTTCAGGATTCCTTCCTGAAATAAAATACGGAACGCTCGATGGTCAATGGAAAGTAGAAAAAAATATAAATTGTATAAAAGTTGACAAACTCAAATTTGCGTCATTTGCAACAAATTTATGTTTTTTTTTAATTGAATTGCAAGTTCTCACTTCTTGTCAAATTTCAAAATTATAGGTCTACGGGAAACACCCTGTAGTCCTGTAGTAGGCTGTAGATTTTGACACCGCTAACTGCCGTGTGAACCCGGCCTAGAATAGGATCATCCTGGTACTGGCGGTGTCGTAAGAGGCGACTAAAGTACGTGTGGTAGAATCACGTCGCCAGCAATGGCAACACGCATGGGCAGAGTCGATCGGATCATTACCACCCCCAGCATTTAAAACTGGCGTGAAGTAGTGGTTTTGTGCCACTGCGTTTCGCATCAGGTAATGCCGGGCTCCGGCGCCCAAACCACCTAAAAGGCCGGCAACGCATCTGTAGCTCCTCTGGTGTCGCACGGGGTCGTGGGCGGCGGTAATCACTTACCATCAGGTGACCCGCACGCTCCTTTGTGTTGCCTTTTCCATAAAAAAAAAATAACATGACAGATTTAAATTTGCCAACGAGAACTTATCATCACGTAATTAGTTGCTACAAGAGTATCGTAGGCTATTATAGATGTGCTTCACTCTACTCTTGTTAGTAACAAGTGCTCGTCGTATTTTTATGTTTACGAGAAAAATATTTTATAAATTCTTCCTCTTTGTATAATTTATAATGGCGTTCGATACAATAAGTGAAGCGAAGATACGCCTTTAATAGAAATTGCAAGAAATGTTATTTGCTTCCATTAGAGGAATTAATGCTTTTCAAAATTTCTACGAACTAGGTATCAGTCCTACTAATAGTATAAATGTGAAAGTTTCTGAGGATGGTTGTATGTTCCAGCTTTTAAACTAGCACATACGCTACAATTTATGTAAAGATTTTGTATAATTTGGCTATAAAATAACAATATGAGTGGGTACATTTTGTCAATTTATGACATTTATCTTTTTTTTCTTTTGACAAACTCTTTACTGTTTTTATTAGGTGCTATAGTTCCTTAAAATGGCATGCATTTTCCTATTGTACAATATGGTCTCTTTTTTTCGTACAATCTCCTTCGCGTGTTCTCCATAAAACGTGACATTGGGAAGTGATTGGTGCTCAATTGGCACGCTCAAAGCGCCATAAATTATGAACTCAACTGAACTGTTTCATACAATCTGATGACAGCTGTCAAAAGTGCATTTAACATTTATTTTTCGGAAGCCCTTTTTTCAATGATTAAAAATTAAAAACATCGATCATGGGATAAGATAGTTAAAGCGAAATGTTATAAAAATGGGCCTCATTTTAACAACGAAACAAAAATGCATGTAGTATGAAAAAGGTTGGATTTCGATTTTACACTTCACCCAGCAATCTACAACCTCTAAATCAAAATAAAATCAGCTTCACGCTGTATCCCGCACACTGCAGGGTAGGCAGAGGGAATCTAGTGCTAAGACACTCCATTCCCCACTTTCCGCCGAAATCGTAATCGTTTAGTGGCGGAACTCAACGCCTGCAAAATCAACAGGTTGCGGGATCGATCCTCACTCGAGGACATGAAATACTTAGTTAAATCTCTCTGGTGTTGAGGTCAAGCGCGGCGTTGAGTTCTGCCACTCAACACGCAATGCCTCCAGAATTCGGCAGGAAGTGGGGAACGGATTGTTTTAACACTAGGTTCCACTGCCTACTCTGCTGTGTTCGGGATACAGCGTGAAGCTAAAAAAAAATATTAAGTACTTAATTCCTCAAATTGGCGACGTTGCAATGCAGTATAAAATATAACTAACACGATTTTTATACAAATTCGAATAATTCCAATAAACAAATACCAATTTTATTTCATATTTATTACCTGTACAATAAAGTCAGTAACGATATGAAGTGAAATGAGCAAAGCATTCATGTGTCAAGTCGATTCCTGGAAAATATGGTATTGCAGTGCATTAATATAATATTGTTTTCTTAATCTATTTCAAATGGAGTGGTGCTTGATTTAAATTTCATATGCTGTCATTATAAATGACGTATACAGTGTATTTTATGATGTAACAATCTTATTGTTTTACATTAGAATTAGAATGTCTAATATAATTATAAATTCTCTTTTTTATTAATAAAAACTATCCACAAGCTATATAAGTCTATAAATAAAATATTTGATAAAAAGTTCTGGTAGTCTCTTAAGAAAGAAGAAATAATAGCAAAACATATTTAAAATTTGACTTTTACTTATAGAAACCTCAACTGGTATGCTCGGAACGCCATAATAAAAAGAACAGAACAGAACAGTGCTTATAGAAACTAGTCAACGTTTTAATAATTGTTATTAAGGAATTGTAACATTTATATACTACTTATACATTTTTATCTATCTATAATATATAAAGTCGTATAAGAGGCCAGTCGTGGCGCAGGGGCACAAAGTGTGACTGTAAAACCGACTGGTCGTGGGTTCGATCCCTACTCGAGGAGATGAAATATTTACTTAAATTTATATTTCCTTTTCTTCCCTCTGCCTACCCTGTAGTGTGCGGGATACAGCATGGAGCTGATTTATTTTATTTTATATATAGATAATATATAAAAAAAAATCACCTTCCGCCTCTGTTTGTACCTTTCTAAGTCTTTTTCTTCTAAACCAACCAACGGATTATGATGCGGTTTTCACCATCAGGTAGAGTATTTATCAAGAAAAGTTCACTTTAATGTAATTTGACAAGACAGGTCATTTTAATGTAATTTGACATAAATACGATAAATGTGTACAATGTCCTACCCGTTGAGACACTTTCGCGCATGCGCTGCTTTAATGGTAAATACTACATGAAAATAATGTATAATGTAGATCTTATTAAGAAGAACAATAGTTTCTCAAAATAAGATCTACAAAAAAGTCAGCGACAGCATATTCGTATATTTTAAAGATAAGGTGTAGTAAGTAATTAAGTAAATAATTATGTAGTTTAAGCGGGCGAAGCCGCGAGCGGGTCACTAGTAGGGGAGAGGGGGGCAGCTTAGAACAGGGGCACCTTTGAAAATATGTGTTAACAGAGCTATTTTAAAAAGAAATTTTGGTAGATTTTTTTTGAGTAGTGGCAGCATTAATCTGCACACGTGTCACTTGTCACCGCTGATATATGAGAGCCAGTTGTTAAGTTACGAGGAGTGTTTGATTTTGAGTAAAATTTTATGCATTTTTAAATAAACGCGTAAGGATCGCAGGGATCCAATTCAG
>JAATLQ010038178.1:6445-20637 GCA_013421005.1 Heliconius erato x Heliconius himera | reverse complement strand
AAGTGTGACTGTAAAACCGACTGTGGGACCGGTTGTGGGTTCGATCCCCACTCAAGAAGATGAAATATTTACTTAAATTTATATTTCCATTTCTTCGTTCTGGTGTCGAGGCTAAGCGCGGCGTTGAGTTCTGCCACTCAACACGCAATGTCTCCAGAATTCGGCAGAAAATGGGGAACGGAGTGTCTTAACACTAGGTTCCCTCTGCCTACCGTGCTGTGTGCGGGAAAAAAAGTAAAGCTTATTTTTATTTCTTACGTAGACTACTTCCCCCAATTTCAGTTCCTGGTTACGTCAAGTACTACATCCATGTTTTCGTTTAAATTTAATTTTTCTAAGTTCAAATTAGGGTAGTAAGCTGTTTACTTAAAAAATATTTTGTTTTATTTTCATAATATTAGATTTATTCTATAATCGATCTCATAATGTTAATTACTTCTACGAAGCCAAAACTACTTTTTTGTGCTTTTAAACTTTTTAAAAGTCTATTAATAATATTAAAGTTATTTAACACTAGTACTAGTACAATCGCAATATTAAACTAGGTATACTATTTTTTTAAGTTAATATGGTACTGAAATTTGATCTCCATCGTTTCTAATGTTAAGTTTATTGATAAAATTACTTAAAAGCCTTTTAAAAAGCCTAAAAGCTTTTTTTTTTTTTTTTTTGTCATTGAATTCGATGATAGTTCAAAACTGCCCCAGATATGTTCAAAGCTACCCCGGAAGGGGGGCAGCTTTGACCATTTGACTACTGCTACTAAAGTTGATATTGCACCTTTAACTTATATATTTTTCTACATATGATGCTACGATTTTGTGGCACAATAGTTGGACTAAGCATTGTGAAATAGTAAAGAAGTAAAAAACTGTAGAATTTTTAGATATGACACAAAGTTTAAAAATCGTTCGAATGTGCCCCCCTCTCCCCTATATGTATAATTTTTTTTTTATATATATTTTTATATAACTATAAAAATCAGCTTCACGCTGTATCCCGCACACAACTAAAATAATTTAAATCTTATGAATGTTATTAATATTAGTTCACAGATTTTAGTAAACATTATTTACAACATTAAGTCAATTTTAAAAATATTTGAATGTAAAAGATCGTAAATTGCAATCTTTTCTCAAAGGAATATTTTCTGATAAGTTGCTCCAACGCCTTATTGCTTCCTTTTTAAACGGTCGTAGAATATTGACTACAGTATGAATATTTATAACATTTTTTGTGTATTGTTTGAATTGAATGGCGAAAGGAAAATTGGAATTTATATGTTTCAATAGATAAGGATAAAAAGATACTGAAGCACTAAAACGTATTATATGTAAAATTTAAAATAATGTACTGGTGTTGTACTAAGAAGGTTACAATCCCAAATGTTACTTAAAATACTTATCAGAGTACAATATTAAAAGACAATACCAAAGTCCAGTTATAAAGAGCTACCTCGATTCTTCTTGAGACTCTTTAAATAAATATGTAGAATAAGAAAACACACTAATTAAATTATTTTCTTAACGAAGTTGTACGTATTCAAATAGAAGTTAGATATCTAAGCTATTTTAAGAATATATGTAACTGCTACAAATATAAATTTCAAGTTACTGAAAAAAAAATTAATCCAAAATTAAACCAAAATATAAAATTTGACTTATATGTTCTCTTAAGAAAAGTTTATTTCGGTCTTCTACGAAAATAGTCGCTAGCCGCGACGGGATGTCACGGACAGTGTTTCAATAAAGACGAAAATCTGGGAATAGGTTGTTGTGATATTAGGTTGCCACTGTCACCTCTAAAGGAAATATGGATAAAGATGCAGAAAGATAAGAAAACTAGACAAAATTAACAGAACGTTGTTTTCAAAGTGGATGTAGCTGTGATCGGTATGCAATGGTAAATAATATTATGGATTTTGCTTAAATTATATAAAATAATAATATAATTAATATATACAATGTTTCTACAAATGCATGAGAAGACAGACTAATTTTAATTTGTATCACAATTCTTTAATTAACTTATTTATTAAACATATTTTCATATCATCAGTAAAATGTAAAATGAAATACTGATTTAGAGATAGTTCTTCATTTCGATACTAGTAAGTGGCTATAAAAAATATAGCAGCTGTTATAGAAGATCTAGAACTTAGTAACACTCAGAGGTGATTTTATGTATATTCATTGAAAATTGAGAACTAATCAAATACCAAAGAATAAAATGAAATCCCAAAAAATATATACATAGATATAGTGGGCACAGGCATTGTTAGCGTGATTAAAAATATCTTAAAAAGGTATTTTTCCCTACATATTCAAAGCTAGATTGCTCATAAAATTTCCAGTTGTATTTCATGCTCGATTTACGCTTTGGGAGAGGGGGTCGCCCGGCGGATTGCGTACGTCCTTGACCTACTTAGCTCGCTGGCTGCTGGGACTTACGAAAAGATTTTTTGTTTTATTGTCTTGCCCTTGTAAATATCTCATATATACCGTTTTTTCAAATAATTATTAATATTTAACAAATTTACAATAAAAGCAGATTAAAATAACACATTCATCAGTTATTAATAGCCTACTTTAAAGTAGGACAGCATCATATATTCCGATTACAGTGTCAGTCAATGAAATACGGGATGTATTTCGTTACAAAAATAAAATCGAGACGTATTATGACGTCATCTAATAATATAACAATATTTTATGATATTGCCTAAAAATATCGTTTATTAATTGCCTTGTAAGTGATGTAGTTACCAAAATATACAAATAATATATTAATAATATTAGAATTTGGTGTTTGCTGTAGCATTAACACTAATGATTTTAATGAAAGACAGTTACAGAATTCTGAATGTTTTTTTTTAATAAAGTTTGTAAACAGAAATCATTTGATGTTTTTAAAGATAATAACTACTTTATAACAATACTCTATTATTAAAGCATTAAAATTTCAAATTCATATCCCAAATACGACAAAACGGAGTTGATTCGTTCAACTCTGAGTGACTTTGCACAGATAGTTTACAAAATGTATCAACGTAATAGGTTGCATGTCCTGTCAAAATATAAATGTATTTAATATTTTTTGTTAAAAAGTTATTAATTCAAATATTTCATTTCCTCTTATCTAAACTGTTATACACTAAACAAATTAAATTTTAAACCCTCTGCGATTTTATTTGTTTTCACTTGCAAAAAATTGTCATATTTAAGAGAAAAATGTTTGATTACTTCAGACAGATAGCTTCTTATCTGGTCGGTATGTACTCGCGCACTCTCGTAAAGTTTCTATAGCTCCACAACCTCCTCTATATTACAGTGTAAGTCCCATAAAAATCCTAGATGTACAAAAATGTAGTATCATATAGATAATTATAGGCACTTTAAAAGCACAGTTTATTTGAAATTACAAACAGACACTTCTATTTTATTTATATCTATAACGAATATATAACGAGTTTTCTGCTCGCGGCTTCACCAGTTTGGTACACACGGTTATGTTTACTTTGTTAATGCAAAAATCCGCTTACTACAGTATACAATAATAAATCATTAATATTATATAATATTTTCTGCTATATGCAAAATAAATTCTCGTTCTCACTATTTGAGAAATAAAAAGCAATATACAAATATGGATGACTAAATTTATAAGAAAATATTTTGTCCATATCCAGTTTTATTTACACCTGTGAGTTAAGTAAAATATTAAGTCAAAATACTTTATAAGCGTTTTCAATAAGCGTTTTCAATGTACTTGCTAACACTATTGTAATAATAAAATTATTTTATTTGCTATTATTGAATGTGAATAACACATTCCAAAAATAATTATATTTTAACAAAAACATAAATGTGAAATGTGAGCCAAGTTCAATATTAATTAATGCTTCGTGTTCGACTGCATTGACAAAAGGCTAGGAGATCTATATGGGTGCTAAATTATACCTCCCTAATAGGTTGATATATTTTGCTTAGTGGTAAAATTATCCAAATCAAATGTTGAACTTAAAAAAAGTTGATAAAGTGTAGTTGTGAAAGAGTCAAAAATAGCTCAAAATTGTTTAATATAATACACAGCGCGTTGCAATTTGTTTTAACTTGGCTGAATATGCAATCGCATGCCTAGATTCCTTCGTAATTATATTATTACATAGTATTTGAAATGATCAACTTTTATGGTATTTATTATATAATTTATCTATAATTTCATAAAAATAGTGCATCATAGTCTCTACATCAAGCCAGTGAAGGGACTGGTGATGAACCTAACCAAAACTAAGATGACAGCTGGAAGAGACCCATAATAATACATGGAGAGCCACAAGAACAAGTCGAAAAATACATATATCAGGCAAAAACAGCGATCTATTAGAAATAAAGATTAAATAAAATTTTCAAAAGTAATATGAACCGACAGACATATTATTAATTATTATTTATATTAATATATAATAGACATCATAATATATGTTGCCAGACATGGAAGATCACTAAAGGCACAAATAATATCATAATATCCTCTGTGGCTGTCTAAGGGGGTTAGAGAGAAGTATGCTCAAGATAAAGCGTAAGACGCTAAAATAAAAGAAAAATCACCAATGCGAGTGACGCTTCAATTCATGCACGGAAATTAAACTGGAAATGTGCTGGCCACGTCGTGCGATCTACAGGCCAGGGGTGGACACCGTATTTATATACATACATACATATATATTATGTTTATATATTATTTCTCCTAAACAAAACAAATATCGTTAAGTACAAAAATTTTAGTAGTATTCGTGTTGTACAGACTTGCCGAGTACAAACAACGTAACGTGGCCATTTCGCCTTTTTATTAAAAAAAAGAGGTCACGGCACACATAAGGCTGTGTAACAGCACATGTAAAAGTAGCAATTTTAAATATTAGCGTATCTTTCTATCGTATAAAAATATCTTGCGTCGACGCGCTAGACTTTTTTTGTAATAAACGATTTTATAGTGATCGCACGTTGTTTTATTTTAAAGAGCATGAAGTTACTTAAAAACTACTATTCACCTGAACATCGCTACATACATCTACTCTCTCTCGCGTATTTTAAACTGTGATGGCCTCTAAAATAGCCATTTTATTGATTTAAATTGTAATAATACTGAATTGCTTAAAATAATTTCGAAATTATGCCTTAGTTTTTGTGAGTTCTCTTCAGTTCTACCGTTTTTCTTTTATTTTGTCTACTTCGATAAATGGTTTATCCACTATTTTATAATAATTTCTCAAATCAAATCAATAGTACCTATATGAATAGAGCGTTCAACATGACAAAATTTTTCTCTTTATAATATATATCCTAGTATAGATCATCAAATTTTATACTCTAAAGTCTAAACAATAATAGACTCCTGAAATTGTGATAATTGATTGAGTGTTATTTAGTGCCAAAGCTTAAAATATGTTAAGAAAATTTTATATCCTCTTCTATTTAATTTTAATAAAAGTAGTAACATAGTTCAATAAATTAAAACATTTGAATAATTCTACTTGTTGATGTAATTTTTAATAGAAATTGCTATTATGATACAAAATATAAATAATTCCTAAATATAAAACACAGTAGGCGCTACCTAATTTCGGTTATCATTAATGCACATTAACTTTATTGAGGGCTTCTACTACACAATTATTAACTTTCTTATATGAATTACTTTCGTGATATGACATTATCGTTTTAAAGACAATATCACTATGACAGCTAAAATTTTAATTAAAAATTAAATTAAATTAAATTAGCTTCACGCTGTATCCCGCACACAGCAGGGTAGGCAGAGGGAACCTAGTGTTAAGACACTCCGTTCCTCACGTTCTCCCGAATTCTGGAGGCATTGCGTGTTGAGTGGCAGTACTCAACGCCGCGCATAACCTCGACACCAGAGCGAAGAAATGGAAATATAAATTTAAGTGTATATTTCATCTCCTCGTGTGGGGATCGAACCCACAACCAGTCGGTTTAGCAGTCACACCTCGTGCCGCTGCGCCGCGACCGGCGGAAAATTTTAATCAATTCTATAAAACACTCGTTTTGGAGCAATTTTGTCACGTGCAATTTTTTATATTGACATAAGTTTTTTATTTTTTAACTGGTCCAAATAAAACAACCATTAAATGTTAAAAGAAATTTGCCAAAATGTAACAGTGGAAACTGCATTTAAATTGGTCAGGCCGTTTCTGAGATTAGCGTAAACAAACGCACAGGCAAACAGACAAAAACTTTTAAAATCATTGTATTGTGTTCTATTGCACTTATAAACCAATAACATTTTTTCTTATACATCTTCCATGTATAGATGAGTTACAATTATATTATATATATAATTATATTATATATATACATAGATTATAGTTACATTTCTACTAAAGAGTTGTTATTGTTGTAAATTGTGCCAAATAATTTTCAATTAGATTTTTTGTTAGGGGTGAATTCTCTGTAGTACCAACGCAAAGACAAACAGGGCAAGAAGTCTGGCGTTGCGCCAACCTACTCCATTTCTAATTTTGAACCACGATTTTACACGGATATTCGTCATCCCTCACTAACCTGTCTGGTAGGCACTGTATAGAAAGGTTAATGTATATCCAAAGGTCTCTCTTAACTGGTGCTCGCTTAGTGTCTCCTTATTTCGCTTTGATATGAATATATGTCGAACCATTAAAAGATTTCTTTATTCTTAATATTAAATAAATTACAATATACTTAATAATCAAATCAATAATTTATAAATGTATTAAAATATGTATGTAAACATCTGTCATACAAGATTAGCCCATTTGATCGTAATAAATCGGTTAAAAATAATATACGTACACATACATATATCACATTTTCATCGAGTAGACATTTTAGCTATAAAATATTTGCCAATTTTGTAATCGAGAGGAATAATTGCATTTTGCGCCGCGTATTCCTCGTATCCACGTATACAATAGGCTTTATAGACTACAAATGTTTGGAAACAGGCTTTGAATTTATACAAGGTGCAAACAATATTGGTTAATTTGGTAGAATATATGTGATATTTCACTTGCTATTCTGACGAACATACAAAATTGTTGTGTTTTTGAAATTGTATATTTAGTTATTTAGGTATAGTTTTTGTTTCCAACTTCACGCTATATCCCGCATACAGCAGGGTCCAGTCGCGTTTGCGCCTCGACGCCGGTATATCATTATTAATTTTCATAAATCTAAATTAAAATAAAATACTTAAAATATTTAGGGAGCTGTAAAAAGACTAACTGAATACGATTCCATGATTTTTAAAATGTTGTGTCATCTGTTTGTCTGTTTGTTTAAGCATATCTTCCGAAGTACTAGACGTATTTGAATAATTATTTTTTGTGGCATAGCTATTATTAGACCTCAGGAGAGTGTAGGCTATATTTTAACCTCAGGAGAGTCTAGGCTATATCTGATTCAGTTAACTATAGCCAATAATAAAATGACGCTTTAGTAAAAGTTGTTGAACGTGATGACAACTTTCCATTGACACATATAAATTACTGATCTGGAACATCTGACATAGGACCATAACTGAGCAGCTTCAGTTTAAGAAATGAGAAAAGAACACATTGGCAAAATTGTTAACAGCTTTATTGTATATCAGAAGGACACGGACAATAAATTACTAAAGCACAATAAATTACTAAGGTCTTATAAATAATATTTTAATTTATAATCTATAGTGAAATAAAAAAACTTTATTTATTTATAGAACAGATATTTTCTTTTATTCACAGTTATTTCAATTTTCAATAACAACTCTCGTGATGATCTTCTCGTTATATTTACTATTCGAGTGAAGCCTAATCTGTACATTAAGCTGAATGACAATTGAAACGAAACATGTTTCGTTTGTATTGTTATAAAATACGTAAATAATAAAAATTTTATTTTTTTCGCTATTGCCACATATATGGTTCGAAATAATGTTAAAAATGTATAATTTTAATAGCAATACTCTATGTACATAGACGACTCTAGCAAATTAGTTTTAATCTTGTTTATGTGAAAATAAACATAATATATCTCGGATCGAAGATTCCCTCTAGAATCGGATAAAATATATTATAGCTTCGTGAAGAAACCGGATATAATATCTCCCTGGACATAGAGGGAGCTTTCAACGTCAGTAGTGGCCAGAACCTGGGCATGCTGACCTAGCTAAACTTTGGTTAAATTCATTATTCTTCAAATCACAATCCAATTTTATCAGTCCAAATTTTGTTGTGTTTTTATTTGTCGAAAATTTCGTTATATTATTATTGTCGTTTGAGTACTATTGTCTCATTTAAGTTTAAATTCATAGTTAATTGTTAAATAAGGATTTGATTACATTTGATAAAACCTATATCTCAATTAGAGAATTCCTTAAAAATCTTACAAATTAAAACCTTACAAATATACAGAGTCTCTGATCACGTCACAGAGATGAGTAATAAAGCATTAAAGTTTTATATAAAAAAATCCATCATACGAAACCGAAATTATCATCAAATATTAAAATGGAGTCGTCAAAGTGATTACCATACGGTAAATGACATTTGGAGTTAAAATTTTCGATCATAATGCTCAAATTGCAAATAATAATTTGCTTAAAATATATTCTGCTTAATTATATTTAAATACTAGTGACCCGCTCGCAGCTACTCCCGCTTAAACTAAAGTATTCGTGTTTTTCATAGAGACTACTAATATGAACATTTTAAAATCTTGAGTAACACACACGATTATACTTAACTCTTTGCCTATCTTATATGTATATACCTGTGTAGTTTTATAGAACATGCGTCGTGCAATATGGCTACAGCTTTTATTTGTTACAATCATCTTTATTTTGAGTGAGGCCTGTCGTGGCGCAGGAGAAAACTTCGGGAAGTAGGAAACGGAGCGTCTTAATACTAGGTTCCTTCCGTTAAACTGATGCTGACTGATGATGATCAACATATAACCCGCCAGCAAAAGTTAAATAAAAAAAAATATAAAAAATCCGGCTACACAAAACTAAGAAGAAAAAACCAAGCTCAATAGTTCATTAGTTCGGATCTATTCTTCAACCAATTAAATCTTTACAAGGAGCCCTGTAAAATTTGCATGGGTCCCGACTTATCAAGAAGTGGATGAACGGGAACAGTTTTTGTTAAACGATTGTCTCTTTTATCTTTTGTTAGTTATAGCTGGTCTTTATTTTTGTTCAAAAATCGTTATACGTGATGGACATATTCGTATGTATGTTCAGTACTGGCACACTTGTAACTCCATAAACAAAGAACTACTACACAACTAGACACTAATACACAAAGATTTTAAATTAGTATCTAAGCTAAAAGTATCCTGCGAAGGCCTAACCAAGCGCTACTACGAGCCACCCCAACCCCGCTAACCCACCCAAACCCCTCCTGCGAAGCGTGTAGTACGCTCCTCACACCTGTTCCTTGTGTCCTTCTATTTCCCGACGACACAATCACAATCGCAAACGCCCATTATATAGGCAGAATTTATTCCTCAGTCTTATGACACACTCTCCTGAGGTCACTCACTCCTATCTCACGGCTTGTCCGCGTCAAGGACCCTCTTGATTAGCGTACGCAGGGCATCCCAATGCGATCGCTGTGCCCCTCACAAAGCGCCCATTAGGGCTTGTATTTATTCTTTAGGGGCAGACTATCTCCGTCCGGTGACGCTATAAAGACCATCCAGGTCAATAGCATCTTAGGCCTTTCGAAGAAAATCGAATAATTTTCTATGAAATATTTATAAATTTTCACTTTTCGGACTTATTCCTTTAATTATATTTTAATTTCTCCATTCGGGCCAAATTTCATAAATGTACGTACACGGAAAGTGTGTCGAGGAACCATGGACCTAAATATTTGAAATTTTAGCAGGATATCACTATGCGATCTCGATATACATGGTCTTGACGGACAGTAAGACGGACAAAAAAGTGATCCCATAAGGGTTCCGTTTTTACCTTTTAAGGTACGGAACCATTAAAAAATGTTGCAAGCGTATTAGACACAAAGTCATGAGTTAATAAAGCATTTAGTCTAACTTTAAAAAAGAAAGTTTCTGAATTCATTCCGTTTTTGTTACGTTTTCCACAGCGCGGCGGGCGGTAGCGTGAGTTATCCAATAAAAGAATACTTCTACCAAATACCTGGTGCTCTAGAGATAACTATATAAATTGTGATATTGTTTTCCACATTTATTCTTAAGGCAAACGTAATTATGGTAATATAAACAAAATAGTTTCACTTGTCGCGGTGCCTTATGTGTCTTGGCTTGCACATAAAATAATTTCAAGACTTGGAATTTTATAAAAATATTTCTTAATTTAATTTATTTGTAATATATACTTACTTATTTTAAAATTAACTATAATTACTTACCAGTGCCTTTTGCACTAGATACGTATTTCTAGATAAAATACTAACGTTTATTTAAAAACTTTTAGATTAGTATTAAAAATGCATATGCAATTATAGTCCTATAATTGCATACTTCGTTGCCTACTTCTACTCAGGTCTACCTAATAAATCAAAATTAAAATCTGATTGGAAATGCCTATCAACATTCAAAGGTACATTTACAGGAGGACCAATTACGGTAGTGCTGATACAGTACCCGCTCCCACTCAAGGCGGACTAAGCTGTTTGTCAATATCTAACTGTTTAATCTCTGCTTCTATATAGTATGAATTAATTGCAGGAGAATTGTAATGACTAGTCGTTGCAGCTTAGTTACTATTTGGAATGTTTGTTTTGATATACATTGCATTTAATCTTAACAATATGTTATTAGCATCTATCTACATATATTAATATGTTTTACATAAAAAAAATTGCTCAAAAGCTATTTTTTTCAAAGAAAGACGGCAAAGAACTACAACTTAGGCTTATATTTTGGCTTATATCTTATTAAAATTTTACATTATACTGATATTATATTATTATAAATTTGGTATGTTAATGCACTTAAAAATACAAAAGTGTATTTTATTAAATATTATTCTTATTTACCCGTTGTGATTAAAACTTGCAGCAAGTAAGCAAAGAGAACGTAGAATCCAGACACTCCGTTCTTACCTCCCAAACTTGTGTTGAGTTGGTACTAAAATTGAGCGAGAAATATATACAATATAATAACAATTTAAATATAATGGCTTATCTGAGCGGTCTTATCGAGGCCAGTCGTGGCGCAGTGGCACGAGGTGTGACTGTAAAACCCACTGGTTGAGGAGATGAAATATTTACTGAAATTTATATTTCCATTTCTTCGCTCTGGTGTCGAGGTTAAGCGTGGCGTTGAGTTCTGCCACTTAACACGCAATGCCTCCAGAATTCGGCAGAAAGTGGGGAACTGAGTGTCTTAACACTAGGTTCCCTCTGCCTACTCTGTAGGCAGTCACGCTGTATCCCGCACACATGCGGGATACAGCGAAAAGCTGATTTTTTTATTTTATCTGAGCGGTGATCGAAGTCTCAACGATCGCAGTGATAGTCGAACCGTACCCTGTGTCGTGCAGTGCCACGATAGCCTTAATTTGTAATGATTTTTATTTATCGATGAAAATTATGGCATTTTATTATTTCTTATAATTTATAGTTCTTCATCAGATATTCCAGATACTATAGTTAATATACCAATGGAAAATGCCTATTATGCTGAACTTCGTTTACAATAGCGGTATTTTATTTTTTCTTATACTTGAGCTGGACTGTTATGGTTTCTCATCAGATGTTCCAGATCTTCAAAATTAACACGTCAATAGAAAGTAGATACTAATCTCGATCAACATTTTTTGTTAAGGCAGTACCTTATTATTTCTTATAATTTATCTGGGCCATTATGTATGTCAGTCTATGTCAGTCTTTAAAATCAAATATAGCGTAGAACGAACGAACGCGTTCAGAACATGTCAAAAAATCATAGATTCACATTCTATTAATATTTTTACATCTCGTACATTATTTTTAGGCAAATTAGTCAATGTGCAGACACAATTTTCTTACATTTTTTTTATAATTTTAGAAGAAAATGGATGATGTCTGGGTGTCGAGTAATAAAGTTAAACGGGACGAGACGCACGGTCAGATGGGCGCGAATGGGTTTAAGCTATCAAGCACTAGTTATCAAAATTGATAACCTCTTAGTGATGTGAACTCGTTTTTGTGTAAGAGAATTAACTGTATAGTCAAGTCGGTCAAGTTACCAATAAAATAAAAAAATATATATTTATAAGTAAAACTGATCTAAATCACCATTGAAATATTTTTATAATAGATGACTCATTTAATTTTATGATCTAAAATGTTTTTCTCACCTATTTTACAAGAAAAAGTAACGGAAATCGATGAAGACTTTTGATTTCGTATTTTGTTTGTAATAAAAAGTTACCCAAGATCTCTACTTAAGTTATCTCCTTCTCACAAAGTTCTCTATTAAGCTCTGTATGAATATTTGGTAACTTATGATCAATTTTGCCTGAACTAACTATAAGCTGTAACAGTTTAGTTATACACCTTAATTAAATAATATTGTAGATAAATAAACGGCGCAGTCTAAAAATATAAACAATTAACGAGATAAAATTGAAGCTAACTAACTGTCAATAGATGTAGTCCAGTATTATAATTTGGTTAAAGATATAAGTCTAAACAAAGTTTTAATAGATATGACTGCAAAGTCGAGTTTCTGGCTATCATCCAATTGCAATTCTGAAATCTATGTCAAGTACATAATATTATGTATCTATGAGTAAACTAGCAGCAAATCTAAGAACGAATTTAGTACATTATTCATTAAAAGGTTATTGTTAACCTGCACGCGTCGCGTGAGTCGCTCTTTTTCTACTCAAATAATCATTTTAATTCTTACATTCCTGGTTCAAAATATTGTATACTACTACTACTACTACTATGTATTTTATTTTATTTAAACAAATATGTTCAACATAAAATATAAAACCGTTTTTCTTAATTATAATAAATTTCAACGAGATGCACAAATATTTATTAGTAAGGAACTATCGGACCACTTTTGTCTGCATTTTTTTTAAAGATGATGTAAGCCGGAATTTGGCTATGCGTGTGCGATGTGAACTAGTGAAACTAGCTAGCTACTTATAATTTGCTCTACGGTTTCCTACGGTTCAGACGGCCCAAATTAGATTGCGAAATGGCTCCGAGACGCTCCGCTACGGCGTAGAACACGAGGGGTAAAGTAGTTGCTTTTCTCAATATCGTTCAAAATAACAAAATAAATACAATTATAGGATTTTCCAAAATTAAAATCAGGATTTTTGAAATGCTCTTAACTTGACTATATAAAAGGAAACCACTTGTTGTCAGTAATAGGAAATTAATAATTTTCTGCTAGGCTATTGAATTAATATACAAAAATAAAATCAAATTAGTCAAATAAAGTCAAATTATATCGAAGTAATACAGTGTTATACTTGTATATTTGTGTCCATCTACAAATATACTAGTGTACATAATTTGTCTCCAAAAGTAGGGCAGAATGACCTTGTAGGCAACAATCATAAACTTGTAACAATACAGAAATTCACAATTTAGGTAAAAAATATGGTTCATTAAATTTCTTGTAATTTTGAATACTATTCTCAGTTTCATGGTTTGGCCACAAAAATGTTGATTGTCTTTGATATGTTGTTCAGAAATATTTATTTAAAATAATTCAATATATCTCTATGTCTAAATTTCAAATTTATGTCAGTTTTTTAAATGGCAAGAAAATTATATATACTTATGTATATTTATTAAACATCAAAATGGCTTTTACGTAACGTTGATTTATTTCATGCTTAATCTGATGTATGAAGAAGATATTTCTTTTAAATTATATAAAATATTAATATTATATCCTCACGTTACCAAAGCCTACAGGCACGTTCACCTGACACCGTTGTGCTTATTCGCCTCAGATGATGGATGAATGGCGGTCGACGATGCCTCTGCATTAATGACGCAACCAACAATTTTAATCTTGACTCACTCGCAAAGTATGCCAATATATACACCTATATATACATATTCATAAATATTTATATATATATATATATATATATATATATATATATATATATATATATATATATATATATATATATATATATAT